>JAANSM010004008.1:0-11966 GCA_036850725.1 Orchesella villosa | reverse complement strand
TTTTTCTCCTTTCATTGATTGTTCCTATTATTATTGCCTCCTCTACTCCTCTCATCTGTCGATCCACTTTATTATAGATCTGGGCGAAGGGAGAAATCAAGTTGATGCACGCTACGAGCTCAGACATACTTATTTCAACTTGCCTATTTATTAGGAAAGATTTTCACAAGTACTCTCAAAACACAACATGATGAATCATCATCAGCATTTTTTCTTCGTAAAAATTAATCGTTTCAACAAAACGAGAAAAAAGTGTTCTTAATCCTATTCCCGATACATTTGTATTTTGTTACACGCACAAGAGATGAGAGATTTTTGGTTTGGTACAATTTGTATTCTTATTTACTACATTTCCCGAGAGTGCATAATGACTCCATAAAGATTCTTACTCAATTATTCTCATTTTACCGTCTAGCCCCAATTTGCTGAAGTTTTCAAACGGGTATATGTTGCCTGCTAGCGCAAAAAATGGAAACAGCGTCAGGTGCACATTATACGTAGGGGTCTTTCAAATCGTAGCTTGTTTGCAGTCTACATGCATTCCTATTTTCAAGAACGAAAAAATTCTCCAGCAATCACTCACTATTACATTTTTTTCATTTGTTTGCACGGCTGCCTACGGTGGATGGAATGAGCTAATGGAGCATTATGTTCTCGTTAAAACCCTTGTCCTTAAACAGAAAACTAGCGTGTACACATTGTTCCTCATCATATTCTGATGTATAGTATATATGCACCAATATGATAATAGATGATGAAATGAAAGGATTTTGTTATTATTTTTTCTGCACCCCTGTTTTTACAAACTCGCGAGCTCTGTGTACTTTTACTCATTTTTACTTCCGCCTAGGCTTTTCTTTCTTAAATGATGAAATGAAAGGATTTTGTTATTATTTTTTCTGCACCCCTGTTTTTACAAACTCGCGAGCTCTGTGTACTTTTACTCATTTTTACTTCCGCCTAGGCTTTTCTTTCATCAGAAAAGTACAAACAAGAGGGTACGCATTACTTCTAGTTAACTTTCCATTCGATCTATATACTACGCACTTATTGCGTAAGTGCAGAAAAAGTAAACGAAGCTCGAATGAAAACTTGGCTTGGGGATATGTATGCATAACACATGACTATGTACATTACTTACGAACATCGTTAAGTTCATGAGAAATTATGCGTACGGAAATTGTGTGGCAGGGATGGAGTGAAGTAAAGTGCTGTATTATACACACTCACAATAGTCACAATGCCAATGCAATTTGAGCATAATAAATAAGTATGATCCCACCCCACCTACAACTACAACCCACACTGAAGAAGTCAGCAGCAACCGCACCCGACCAGTTCCTGTGGCATAAAGTAAATTTTATCTTCACCAACATATCGTGTGTATGAAAATAGTTTGAACAGTTATAGTTATCATGTCAAATTATCGACATCGTTCTTAAAAGGCTATAGCTATTCATACTTTTTTCATACTGTATTCCATTTCAGTATATTCGCCATAACCATCAACATATCCTCAGAAAACATTTTTCCCTTCCTTGAATCGATGCTGTTGGGAGTCGTACATAGGCGCAGCAAAGTTTACATAAGAGTGCAAATAAAAATGCCGAGAGATATGAGAGTAATAATAACATAACCTCATAAATCACTGAATTTTTTTATCCGAGCTGAATATTGCTATTACTACTGGAAATACTGTGTGTTATCGGTTTTTTCTCCCGACGGTCTAAAAAAATAATTTGTGTTCGTATACATTCATGTATGATATGATGATAGCGGAGAAATTTTTCAACCCTGTTTGTTCTCCACTCTACACTAGAATTCTGAGTTGAAGCACTTGATGTAAAACTTTCAATAAAAATAAGCTTTTCCATCTTCAACACAACGCTATGTTATAATATCATATCTAAACTCGAAGTTTTCCTTTAAAAAATCCTATCATATTTTTCCTCTTCACTTTTACCGTTCTACTAGCGCCGAATAGATCCATATAACTCGAGCCCTAATAATAATACCATGCTATGCATTTATATTACAGAAAAAACGCATATTTTTCTTCTTTGGTTGCTTATGTATGCATTTTTTTCTCTCGTCAATGTCGTTGTCTGAAGGATGCAAAACCAGTGATGCATGATGCATGATTTTCCCCACATTCTTAGAACATATTGAGAAAGAAAATCGGAGGAAGGGGGAAAGTGCAATGAGCGCACTATCATTATCAACCAACTAGCTGCAGCAGGTTGGAAACAAGAACTGTTTTTTGAAGCACAAGTAATTTTTTCCGTGGCATTAGAACCACCGTAGTTTTCTTTTGCTTATCTTACGCATTGCACGTATTGCGTCACTGTCACTTATTGTCGTTGTCGCCAAGAGCAAAAGTACATGGAAGGAGAAAAGAGCATCATTTTTCTTTCATAGGGATCATTATAAGACCGTCTACCTCTCTATCTGTGGTTCTCCTATGAAAGCCCAATATGGTTATGGCTGTCAACTTACCTTCTCTATTATACTACATGCCATAGATTACATTTTATTGATATATAAGATCCTTATATTGAGTTTAGTCTGATATATACACAGGCATATCCATATTACCATCATAATGCAGGATGGAGGATGGTAAAAGCTATATAATAGGAAAAAAACGAACGTGTTTTTCTCATCGTATCGGAGATTTTGCTTTTCTTGGTCAATGTCCAATAATTTTCAACCCTTTCCCTGGCTTTTTGTGTCTCTTGTGCTACCATGAGCATAGATCACATTTCTCCTTTCCCTCAAAAAGGGTAGATTACGGTCAGCGTATGGATACTTGAAAAGAGAGTGGAATGCTTAGAGGTTACAATCCTCTCTGAAATCGAATAATATTCTTCTCTTTTCTCCCTTCTGAATTTCTTATGTGGTCAGTAAGAACACCGAGAGCGTTACCTCGACTCGACCTTCTCGTTCTATTGCTTAGCACGTTGATTTGAATGAAAGGAGAGAGCGTGTAGAGAAAAGGGGTTATAAACAAAAAGTGATTTTACTTTACTCTTTTTGAACTTTTCCTTCTTTTTCACTCCACTTTAATATCCCCTGGGCTATCACTTCCAAAAAGAAAGTGGACATGGCTAGTATATGAATGAACGAATGCATTTGGAAAAATATTCGTCATGCAACTTTGTATCAGATTGTGCGTAAATCGTTATATCTACGGAGTGAAAAGGAACAGAAGGGGTAAACTTTCATCCCTATACCATTGTAGTTCTGGACAATAAGTATAATATAATATGAATTCAGGTTCAAGTGAATGAAAAATGGAAAGAAAATCATTTGGTCATTTTGCTACGATTATTTTTATTGTGTTGCGGTCAAACGTAAGGTAAATCTTTTCGTTCCCGTCGGGAACTGCCTCTAGAGATGGACTTTATGGTTTTTTAATGATTCAGCACAAAAGTGTCATTACCTTTGTGGTGCTTATTGCATTTTCATGTTAAGCATAAATTTGCGACTGTCTCATTTAGAATGGATGTTTGGTGCATAATTTGGATCTCCTTAGCGTGAATAAGCATTACAATAACTACGGCCTGTTTAAATATGAATGAAATAAAAGTGAAGCAGACGTTAGAACATTAGGTATCGTTCCGAATGTACAGAGTTCTCATTTGACTTCATGTGGGGCGAGTTTTTAAGTTCAACATTTTGGAATTGAGATAACATTTCTGGGCTTTGTTTCCCAAGAATACTTGTAAATCATACGACATGTGAATCGAATTACTTTCCACACAGGCACGCTGCTCGTCACGAAGAAAAATGGGAAATGCGACCCAAACCGGATTTTTATATGCTTCTACTTTTACATCACGTAGGAAGAGTAAAAATCCAGCCAGTTGGGAAAATGCATCCATTGACACTCAAAAACCAAGAAAAATGGGAGATATCAAAAGGAATTACTGGACTCTATATAGTGAGTAGTGAGCTTTTCATATATTTGCTCAGCTCTACAAAGTAAGCCAGGAAAAATTGCATTATTCGTACATTATAATATTACACATGTTATTTTCTTTCTTCTGTCATCCCCCTCCATTACAAAGTGTACAGTATATTTCATCCTCTCTTTCTTTCTCTCCTGTAGACCAAATATAAGAATGCAGTGGCAATGGGAATCTCAAACGAAATAGTAATAATAATGGATTTTAGAATAAAAGCGGAAAGTGTGCGTAGTGAAGCTTCTGATATTCACACAATTTTTTTCTGTGCATCACTGAACAAGAAAAAAATGCATTCATGGTATACTTTTTCCAGAAAAACTCATATAAACCTAGCAAACCGTGGTGTATGGTCCTGCCATAAATCAGACATTTCCCCTTCTCTCCATGATACACCGTACACTTTTATACTTTAGTTGTCTCCTCTACATTACTCTCTACACGTGCATTATTATTGCAATAAGTCACAGTGGATGTTACGGAACCATCATATGAATTGGGATTGGGAAGCAAAAATATGAAACGCAATGCCAATAACAGGGATTGATACGGATGCCAAGAACACTGTACCACCTAAACCGAAATTCCAAATATTACATAATACGAACATACGCATACCTATTTTCATAAAGCAAACAATACAATCGACAAAATGCTCGTCTAATATGCAGAGTTCTCGCTATAATATCCAAAATCCACATATACTTATTACTTGTACAGTGCATGAATAATATCTACTATGGATGTACGAAAGAGTGCAGGGTAACACAAAGACCCAGGAAAAACCAGATTTTCTACTTTTTTGATGTAATAATGCGTATGTAATATGCATGTGCTTTTCACTATCCCTTTAGGTGTGCATTCATTTCATTGCATATTGCATTACGGTATATTGCAACGAGCACAAAGAAGTATATACAATCAGATGCAAGCATATTTACTTCTAGCGAAGCAGAAGCTTTCTCTTTGAAAGAGAAAGCTTTATTTGATACCAGGCACAAAGAAAAGACGAATAGGTGCATGGTGCATTCCAATTCTAGTAAAATGAATGCAAATACAGTATGCAGACGGTGGACGTGTGGGTATAAAACACAGATGTACTATGTAGTTTGTGGGAGTTGAGGAGAGTGTGTATGCAATATGCAATGCAGAACACATTTATCATTTTTCTTGTAACGTGATCTTTCTCAGTTTGACGAAAGCCAAGGTAAAGATAAATGAAACATCGTTATATGACTCAGGTTCATTTTTTTCGTGGGTAGTCAAAGTCAAAGAGGGAGGAAAAGGAAGGACAAAAGCAAAAAAATAAAAAGGAAAAGTTTTTCCATTACGACGACTCATCGTTATGTTACACCAGTACACAGTAAAAGTCTCGTTTTTTGTCAGCTTGAAGACAGTACATTAGCAAGGAAATGGGATATTCTTTCCTTCGCGTCTCCTCTGCGTATATAGCCAGACCTGAGTACGGAGAATGCAACACTGATGTACAAAACACCCCATCATTCTAAAGAGAAAACTAACAAGCATAATAGGTTTCTGCTTCCTCAATATTTGTATCAGGTTCTACTTATCTTTCAGAAAGCTCTTTACAAATTCCTTATGGAACTCTGAAAGTCGGAAGTTGAGAGAAAATGTCCAATTTGAAATGCGATGAGCAAATGACATGGTATAATGCATTGAAATTGGAACACTTAAAAATGTGAAACTGTATTCATGTTCAAAGTAAGAGTTTTGCTTCCGCCTGATAGTGTGTGTGTAAAGTCAAAAGATTGACATTTTACAAGCTTTTACTTTCCTTAAACTAATTGGCCCGAGAAAGTGGCATTTACGAGGCATACTACACTTGCAGTTGAAAGATGCTGTCATTCTCTGATTACTTTTTTACACGAAATAAAGTTCTCGTTTATAATGCAGTTAATAGTTGAATTTGTCGGTAATGCGACATTTAAAATGGTCGAAATCAAATCTAGTAGATGATGAAGCATTGGGCATGTAAGAATTTGGGATGTTTTTTAGTGTCGGATTCTAGTGAAGATTTTTTTTCATTCTTTCCAAGGCAGTTGAAGTTGACACTTCTTTTTAAGAAATGAAGTTAGGTGACTAATGGATTTTATGCTGCTAATAGATCATTTTTCATGTTCGAGCGTTCCCTGTTTGTGTGTGTCGCCTGAAACGGGGTTGTTTAGGGTGGTGGCTGCATTGACGATTGACAGTCGAACTTAAAAGTAAAGTGCTTAATAAGATTTTTGTGTCGATACGAACGCTTGCACTTGCAGATAGACGATGGCAGACGTTGATAAACACAAATGTATTTTCATGTATATTATTCTTATACGAATAACCGTCCTGCAACAACCCAGATTTAAACTCACTAAATAGACTAATAGCAAGCACGGAAACATACTTTTAACATTATTGAGACTTGCCTGAAGGTATTTTCAATTGATTGATGGAAAAGCGCAATGGAGTTTTCTGCGCTTACAAGTGTTTAAATGAACCTACTGTTACTACTGTTAGTAATAGTAGTAATTGTCACTGTTATTCAACTACTGACTATATGCCTGCAATTACAACGTTATCGAAGACTTAAACTGTCACAGCTCAATTTATTTGGGACCGGAATGAATGAAGGCTTTTCATTTTTATACACAAATACTTATATTATTGCTTACTTGTGGAAATTGAATTATGAATTTATACATGATATTTTTAGCATTTTCTAAAACAATCCGTTCAATAAACCGATTTACATTTCTGCATTCTCCCACTTCATAAATATTACAAAACCTTATCTATTATTTCTAAAAAGACTCAAATCACGTTTACAAAACTTGGAACCGTTATAGGCACAATTTCCAATTCACTATTTAGTAAAACAACCAGACCTGTTTCTGAAAACTTCGGAATAGTAAAAATCTTCGTATTTTTCCACTCCATACTATCAAAAGAGGGTTGATTTCCCACTGCAAAAATATGTGGCATATTATCTACCACAAAAACATCTTCAGGAACACCTGGATGAAGAGGTATTGTATCTGGTGCCGTAGGACAAAGATGACCCCAACGTAACAATTTCTGAGCCATTTCTAATGGGCTAGTCGTTTCACAGTTTCTGACTGCGTCTTTTACATTCTGTCCACTTGATAATAAGATGTCTAGTTTAGTACCGTCTTTTGCTTCATTCATCGGTATCTCTATTCGACCTGGGTTCGGCAAGGTTGTAAATGTAGGTCGTCGCGATGACTGTGGAAAGACACAGCGATGAAGAGGAACTTGAGGTAGCATTGGTTCTGATGGGTCATTCTCACCAGGTAAAATGAAAACATCCATAGTTTGCTAAAAATGAATGCAAAAAATATTGGTTCTATATAAGTTCACCATGTTTTGTTAAAATGTGGATCACATAGAATGATGCTATGTAATGTATGTACAGTACAACCACACTTACAGATATTTGATCAAGCAGTCCATCCAATTTTAAGGCTATTTCTGTCCTATTCCTTGCAACCTCCGCATTATCCTCAATTTTCAATGGAGAAAACGTATCTCCAACAAAAAATACTTTACTTCGTTTCTTAAGACCCCCTTCTACTTCTGACGGACACCCGCTCAGACCTTCCAAATAGTCAAATAGCATGTCCATCCTCAAGAGGGAATTTTCATCATTGCCAACCTCCAATCCGGAAACAAAAATCTGGAAAGCACACAAAATGCAATTATGCAATACTTACAACATAATGCTGCCTTTAGGATGACTTAGACGTTAAATATTGTAGTTACCATCTCATAATCCAACTTTTCTCCTAGTACAGGTTTTGGAATGGGAGTTGGGTAGAGGACATCCGTAACTTCAAACTTTCCAGTGACATTGGGTCTACCTTTCACAGCGCAGATGACACCGTTCACCAAAGACCCAATTGTAAACCCAGACCCAGTGGCAGGAATTAATTGAACCCTTGTGGTTTCATCTTCCAACTGAATAGTATCTTGATCACTGATAAACTTAGTCTTGGGTACAACAGGAACCATGAGGTTTTCTTCACCTAATTCTTGGAGAATCGATGGCTTCTCTGGTTGGTATTTAAAAATGGTTCCAATAATTGCTGGAAAATGAAACAATAAACTTATAAAGTCCAAATTGAATTACTAGATACACATTACAACATATAACCTTCGTTGTCCATACTCCATGACTCCATACTTACCAACTGTTATATTTTCTTTAAAAGCAATATGCTGTCCATGATCATCCGATGTCCTCGAGCCCTTCTTGTTGGAACCATTATCTTTTGCTTTCTGCTTCGCGGTGGAGTCTGTTGTGGTTGTATGGCCTTGTGAAAATTCGCAAAGCTCCGCAATTTTCTTTAGCTCTACATCCGGCCATTCGGCTTTAATTTGTTCTATCAATTTCGGTTGCATAGTCCATAACCTCACCGAATAAGAGTGGGCGTACTGCCTTGCAAACTGATGAGGAAGTTTTCGAGCGTCAAACTGCTCATGGATAGTTACTCCAGTTGCGTTAGATGTTCGATCAATTTTACTACCTGGAACTGAACTTCCAGGTACTGATAATAAGCTCTCTGATTCCGGAAGTTTCATTATGCTTCCTTGTGTTAAAAACTAGCAACTGACAACTAAAAATAAGATAATATGGAGGAACTCTAATAATGAATAAGGTGTAAGTGTAAGGGTTCTATTAAGTGATAAGGAAAGGTGGTTGATTCTTGGTTCAATATAGAACACGAAACTGACAGCGATTAACAATTTATCAATCGACAGTTAGCTTAGCTAACAGCTAAGAAAATAGTAACAAATTATCACTCTTTCTTTTGCTCTAACTTACGTTGTTACGTCGTACGTTAACAGTACATTAAAGTGTTCGGTTCGTGTGCAAACGTGATTCAATGATGTGAGTAACAAAAAGGTATTATTCCCACAAAACACAAAAGATTCAACACGATCAAAGATACTTTTTCTTGGTGTATAAACATGTCTATATGAGCTCCCGCAATGCATTTAAGCCGCTCGGGGTGTGTTGAGGTCCGATTGCTTGAGTTGAGACTTCACACGAACAACACACAATGTTGAATGTGGTTCATGTTCTGTATAATATCACATTGCACTATTTCCAAACTAACTATTTACTATTTAAACTATTAGGTTTTAAATAACTTTAGAGTGCATGAGACACCGTGTATCGTCATTTAATTTCTTATCATGCATCCAGCAATAAGTTGGAAGAAATGCAAACGAAAACGTTTATTCTCACAAACTTTGCCCTGTCTCGCTTGACCATTCTAGGAATGATAAGGTGAATTAAGTAAAAGTAAAAATGCTACGACAGTAGATTTATTATGACAAGTAGGTTTTTAATTTACTCGCAACATATTAATGCTCTACGAGTCAACGAGCCTTTTCTAATATTAAGCTTTAGGCGTGTAAGAAAGGTGAATAGAATCGTAGGCTAATCTTAATCATAATCATACAAACAATGGCAATTAGAACCGATTGAGATAGGACATTATATTAGGATCAATAATCAATAGCATGAAAATGAATGGTTGTAGATTGTGAATATTAAAAGTAATGTTAACATGTTACAATTGAGAATATTTCGTAATATGATTACACTTACATTACAACGTAGGAAAATCGGTTACTCTGATTTTAATTGGGTTTAAAACAAAAGATTTAAATTCGTTATTCTTAATTAAAATAGCGCAAATTATTTCAGATAATAAAGTTGTTCACGTTTTCGTAGTTTTACGTTGTTGTTGCGCATGTGCCATTTGCATCTGCACCATTTTTGTTTCTAGAACTTCAGTTATAGCTGAAATGTAACGAATAGAGAAACATTTATTAATTATTCTAGGAAGGAATGAAGAAACGGCTTGGTTGTCTAAAAATAAAAATACAATATTAACTACGTGTACCTTGGCGAACAGTTGACTTCTCTCGTCCTACACTCTGTACCTTTTCAATTTGACCAGTTAGGAATTCTACTTTCCGCTTGAAGTAATCTTGTGCTTCTTCAATAGTCTACAAGAAAAAAAAATTTCACGTTCATTTCATTCCTTAATATTGATAACAAGCAAAGGAGGATCCTTAAAAATCAAATATTTTCAATACCTTTTCTACGTAATATCCAGTACCAACATCAATCCAAACTTTGTCTGCTTCTTCCAGCTCTCCTTTGACGAACATCTGCGATTAAAACAGCCAAGGGGTCACCAACAGAAAATTTTTATACGCTTTACTAACTTTATTTGTACATCATTAATTAGAAAATAGTAACATACCGAGCCTGTAACTGGAACAAGCATTTCCTTTTTCTCAGGATCCAAGCTTTTTAAACAATTGTTAGATTCCTGCATTTTCATTTGGACTTCTTTGAGTTGAATGATCGCATCCTGGTAAAAGTTTAACTCCTGTTCGACTTGTTGCTTTAACTGGGCCAACTGCTGGGGTGCCAAAGCCATTAAATTTATGACATTTCCTTGAGGTGGGCCTCCACCAGGAGCAACCGCTGATGAGGGGGATGAAGCTTCCTTACTCGCAGCATTCTTTTGAGGTGCCATCGCTATATTTGCTACCTATAAATATGAAATAACAAAAAAATCGTAAATTGGAAGACCATTAATAAATGAACAAGAATAATTATCCTTCATCCTTGTCACTTGTTCACTTGCAACTTGTGCTTGTCACTTGTTGCAACAACTAACAATTTAATTTCTTTAATCATTACTGAACAAACTATAATCAACAAATTTTCGATGGTATTCTTCAAGTAACTACTTACCTTCAGCCTTCACCTTAAAATCCAGAAGAATCAGACTCCGTTCCAGTAATGAACTAAAAATGAGCTATCGTGTTCCTGACACAAGTTTGTAATTTAAATTTCACCGGATGATGAAGATGAAAACTTTGTTATGCACTATTGACTATGCACACAATTTCTTCCCCTACTTTACGCTTTACACTCACCTCACACACAAACCTTGGCTTTGCTTTGTATTGACTCATCTCTTGTCTCTCCAAGAAGAATAGTTTAATTTCACCCCGGTTTGTTATGCCTAATTTCATCTATGCCAGAGCAATGCCTTGTGTATAAATCTTTGTGCACAAAAAAAGGCTTTTCATTTTCATGCATTTTCATGTATTGCATGTTGTCTAATGTGCACAGTGCACTGTGCTTGTTTATTGAATGAAGGATGGGTTAAACATGTGGATAAAACAGGTCCAGTCCAGGGCTAATGATGAAGACTAGGTGATTGATTGGGGTCTGGATTTGCTGGATCCTAAAGATTCGTAAAAAATCAATGAGATTATATTGTGCAGAAGTTACGAAGATTTGATACGAAGATGAGATGAGAGGGCAAGACCATAATGAGAATGACTAAAAGATCTGCTGCTTGTTTGCAATCAGAGCATAATATTCATTTATACCAACCATGCTAAGTAAATTTGTTAATTCCAGTAACTCAGCGCCATAATCATGTATTCATGTATGTGGATATTTCATCTGGAATATGGATGAGCCAAGTTACTACTGCGTTTCAGCGTTCATTTTAGATCGGGATTGTAGGAAAATTAAGTAAATAGACATTGACATTGGATTTGGATGTGAAAATATAAATCCAATTGAACCTTTATCTGAGGATGAGTATGTCTCTTCAAGATCCAGCTTAGCTGCGTCATTGCATTGGATTGGGAAACCATTTTTTAATTGTAGTAGTACAAACACGTATGTGTATGAAATATGTTCTTGTGTGTCAGTGTTTGATATTTTGTAGCTTGCATGGTGGTACCAATGTAGCGTATGTTATTACTAATTAGTAATTACGTTTATTCATACATACACTCATGTTATGGTAAAGAAATGGTATAATTTTATCTGCAAATGTTAAATGCATACAATACTTTACTACGTTCACTTACACATCTCAAATTCTTTCTTTCAAATTCAATAGAATTCAGAAACGTGCTTAAAATAACATGTAT
>JAANSM010004007.1:0-11973 GCA_036850725.1 Orchesella villosa | reverse complement strand
GTGGAAGGAAGGAAAATGTTATACATCATAGAATAAAATACTAAAACATTTCACAAAACGATGCATGGAGTGAGCTACAGTTCTTAGTATTTTTTTGCATGGCACCTGCTTTCCTTTTGCATAAACCAAATGGAATTCATGTTACGTTACATGCAGCAATAAACTTACGTGTACAAATGTACTTGATCCTATGATGATGCTGTATTGGTATATAACGGAATTTTATGTTTTTACCTATAAGTTTCCGATATACACAAACCATATAATTCAAACTTCAATACTAAATCAAACAATACGGAGCCCTAAAGATGAAACCTGTGTTAGCTTGACTTGATAAGGGCGTTCGTTCCTCCTCATCTTTTGGCGTGTTTTAAACTAGTCATCGTTTTGGTTTGGACAAAAAGGTTGATTTGGATTCTAGAATAAAACATTTAAATACACACCTTCCATGATATGGCTTTTGTTATATTTTTATGTTCGAATTTGGTATATGACTGCTGTCTTTTGTATTGATCATCGTTTTGCACGTTCATACCGTCAGTTTTGAGTTTTTATCCATCGTTTAGGAGATACATATGGGTCCGTGTGAAATTAAATTGAAATTCACAAGGATGGTGGCACAGTTTTCACTATTTACGTTACATCATCTACTTATTCATTCAAATTGGGAAATACAAGAAGTTTGCAAATATCTGTATTTGTCTAGCGCTCTTAGAGTAGTAGAGAAAAGCATGAAACAGTATCCTATTTTGCATCACATTTCAATTTTTTTGTCTTCTCCTTATCCTGAATCAAACCCCGGTACTTCTCAAAGTCTGAGCTCGCCGTCATACATACATCACATTATCAGGGATGACGGGTTCATTTAAATATTTCAGACATTTCCATGTAAATACGGATATCTGTTGAGAAGGGTTGTGAAGAGTATGAGGAAAAACATGATAAAACTGTTGAGAAAAACAATTCAGCGACTGCTAAAATGGGCCAGAGGACTGATTTATGCCACTACTGACTACTGCACATAGGAGACCTTTTTATTCAAAATTCTGTCAGTCCTTAAAATTCATAGCAAACGGGTTGAAATAATGTGAACCCTTAGATAGTATTTAAGGATGACAGAATTATCTTGATATTTTATTTTGGGAGTTTCAAATCACGATAGACTTTGAACGAACTTTTTGCGGCCTCGAACAATATAAAGAGTCCATAGTTCACAGATCTACTTTAAATCTGGCTATAATTTATGGCTGTTAATAAAGCAAAATCGTATTTTACTTTTACCTGTCGGGCACTGTGTCGACTTTCCATTCATTCGCCATTATGTTTCACACCATTCGTCTTTTCGAAAATCTATACGTTCGCATTATCAGTAGGAAATAGTAGTGGCTAAGAGAAATGGAATAATTAGAGGCCTGAACAAAAGATAGTTATAATTACGTGTTACATTTTTCATCTACAGCTTCATCAGCTTGACTTTCACCATTTCAACATCTTTTCTTCCAGTTCCCACATTAGGCTGGTAATGGCTTTATAATTGGATACGTGGAATTTTGAAAACAATGGACACTCACGCTCCTCTTTTTCAGGCGCTATTATGTTCTGCTAAAGGAAAACCATATAAAGCAACTACACATTATGTACTGTTTTAGTATACATTACAATAGCCCGCACTATAGTGTTCGGATAGTCTATTGTCTTAATTTTTTTGAATGAGTGTGTCAAGCTAATAAATATGTAATAAAGTCATAATTTAATAATAAAGATCAAATGTCCAACTACAGCCCACTCTCACTCATGGAGTCAACGGTACAGAGTAGTTGGTTATACAAAATTTCAAAAACAATTATTGTTAATATCCCACGCAGATGCTAATTTCAACACTGCAGCGTTCAAAGTTCATACATACGACACTAACCTAGCTCGTGCTTGCATTTCACAAATGTTTTTTTTTTAATTTTACCTTCATTTGCATCAATATACGTTACATAAACACTATAAGTACTTTGAACTATCAACAGATAATAATAATGCTGTAGCATTACCTTACGTGCATTGTATAATGCATCGTTTTTCACTAAGCTTTATTAAATTTAATTGAAGCAAAACACTATGCATATGCCCTCAGCTGTAGGTCATAGAGGTTGCTTTGATGTAAAATATAAGGACTGGGTACGAGCTAATAGCTAATTATTATTGTTTCATAAAAACCGGCAGGCATTAAACAAATTTTTATTAGAAAACTATATATGCTTACTTAGTCAAAGNACAAATTTTTATTAGAAAACTATATATGCTTACTTAGTCAAAGCAATACTTGTTTGTTAATCTGCTATAGTACACTTTTACGTGCGCTACAATTATGTAGCAAATTTCAACAAAAGTGTAGCAGGTATAATAACCGAAGTATATGTACTTCAACTTCAACCGAATGGCCACAAGGTGTTTTTAATTGAGTTTAGATAGAACCATCCCTTCAAGTTTATAAGGGAAACGGGGAAAACAACCTTACCTTCACCTACCTAAAATATACTTGGCGTAGGTCGACAAAAACGTGTTTTGTGAAGCATGTCAAAGTAATTAATTTAAGAATAGTTTAGCTTTACTCACTATACGCTTTATCGTGAGAGAGAGCTTTTCACGATTCTTACATATACATTAAATGAATGCAATACAGCCTTTTAAGCTTCCCTTTACCCTTCAAGGAATTCCTGGTAAACTATTAAAATTTTATTCGTTCCTGAATTTTACTGGAAGCGTTATAAAACTCAGGTATGTGTGTAAAAGAGTACTTCAAAAAATACGCACATTTTTTATTATACACAGGCTTATATACAGCATCCCCAAAGGTGTTTGTGTATTTGTATCTTTCCTGTTCAGCACACCGCTCAATTTTGAATCCAGCAAAAAAAGGTAAAAAATACCGATGCAAAGTGGTCGCATTATGTGGTTTATTGGGTCGTAAAATGCAGTCGGTAGCAATATAAGGGACACGGAAGAGCATTTCATGTTACGTCAGGCAGAAAGATGTGAAAGGCGTATACACTCCCATTCAAATTGAGCCCAACGAAACGAAGTCAAGCCAGAATCCCATATTTTCCGACGTTGAAATGTTACTTGCATCATATATAGTAGGTGGCATGTTTGAGAGTCCGTGTACTTTCACATTTCATGCTTGACTTGTTGGTCGAAATGAAAGTGTGACAGCAATGGGATATTTCTGTGCTATCAGACTAATTTAATTTCTCACAGTACGCTTCCTCATTAAATTCAAAACGACTGATGTAGGTTAGACTTTGCTACAAACTATCTGATATTGATTGCAACGTTTTTGGTTTGCTATTCTATGGATTATATACAACAGCAGTCGTCCAATGCCCTGAGAATGCCTGAGATACATATAATATCGTCATAATATGCTACATTGCATCGCGACAACAATTACACTGAGGACACCCGCATGCTACGTTACGATCCTTCATATCTGCATCCCCTTTTTCATCAATTTTCCACGATATGGAAATTTTGTGTGTTTAAGGGATACCGTTCAGTGTTTAATATGGAGAAAGTTCTAGGAAACTACTTGTATCTATATAGTTAAGGGGAAAAGTCATGACATGCATAATTTAATAGATTGCGACTGGCACACAAAGTCAGAACATATTAGTCTTGCTACTACTCAAAATACATTTAATCTTTATCCATTGCGGCTCTTATAAATTATCTGAAAACTTTAGTCACACATTGCCCAGCCTTCTGTCATTTTAGTGACTGC
The DNA here is from genome assembly GCA_036850725.1 of Orchesella villosa. Lineage (NCBI taxonomy): Eukaryota > Metazoa > Arthropoda > Collembola > Entomobryomorpha > Orchesellidae > Orchesella > Orchesella villosa. Next base: position 8,201 of record JAANSM010004007.1, on the reverse strand, counting down.
GAGTACTTTATAACGAATCAATGGTGAAGCAATTGGAGGGACAGTAAGTATAAAGAAATATATGTTTATCCTCAATCAGCAAGATTTAATTAAGATTCGGCCAACTTTATTTACGACCAACAGAAAAATTTGTAAAGTTTGGTTTGCTGATGATAAAAATTATTACAGTTATTGTAATTCAGGATTGTAGCGTTAAATGTACTATGAGCATGAGCAAACCTTGACAAATTTGTTGTCCTCCTAAATCTAAAAGGGAACCTAAAGAAACTATTCTTGTTATAACGGCTTTCTCTCGTTCTTCTTTTTGTTTTTTATAAAGACTAGACAAAAAATAAGATACCAAATGAGCGTTGAGTTGTATAAATGGACTGTAAGATTCGAATAATCGTAGCTTCCTTCTATTAAGAAGTCATTTGTTGAAATGGACGTCACACGTCAGATTATAATAGTTTGTTTCGCATTCAATTCAAAGAAAGGTCTCGTTTGCCAGAAATAAGCTTCCAAATACTTATATCACAAAAAAAGATTTCTAATCTAAAAGAGCGAGCGGCTTCCACAGCTTTCTTTGGCTTACACGCCAGCTTTGTTCATTTTTTGTTGGCGGACGAGTGTTGTGAAAGCAAAAGAAAATCATGAATACTTATCCAAACTTTGTATTATCATTATGCACTGAAATGTATGGCCTTTAATGCACTCCTACAAATCACTCCAAGTCACAAGAGGTCACAATGGGAAGTATTCAACATATTATTTCCCCATTTGAGCTATCTCTTCTACTAAAAGAAAATGATAAATAAGTACATGCGCTAAGCCAAGTGTTCCATTTAAAGCATTGAGAGGAGGATGGGATGTAGAATTATCCTGTTGTAAGTGTCCTTTTTTGCCCCTTCTTTTCAAAGTAAGCGGAACCCTTTCCCTTGTTTGCTAAAACGGAGGAATGATTGAAGCGTCCTTCTCCATACAAAATCTCTTTTCCTTTTTTTGGGGTAAGAGGCTGAAAGGCTCCTTCTCGAGATAATAGTATCGATTTGTTCTACTCTTGCTCTAACGTTATAATTTGTACTTAAAAATGCTAGTGTGCTTCTTCAAGCTAACATGATAAAGTGAAGTGGAAAGATCTCCTTATGTATATTCTGGAATCAAGATGGCAAGTGGATGTACTACTTACGTATATAGGAAGATAAACAGAAATAATGATCTTCCAGAATACATTTCTACGAATTTTCAGGTATAGGTTTTAACCGTTGTGCTAGAATTACACAAGTTGAGATGTACAATTTAGATAAATCTATAATGTTTACAGGAATTCCATTTAGTTGAAGGTATACGTACAATATATATGTCTATAATGATCCTGTGAAGTTATAATAAGGTTTCGAATTGTTATGATTTTCTGTCGTTTATGGGTGGTTTGATTTGTAAACGGGGATGGAAAGGTAGTCGTTATTTATGTAAATGCAATAAATCTCATAAGAATATTTCATCTTTTTACGTTGCAAAATTTGAGAAGACGTGCCCCTCTAAAGCATCAGCGGAGTTTCACTCAAAGCTGGGGTATGAAAATTGGAGGAAACGAGAACGGATCAGCAAATACTTGTAAATGTTTCAAAGGCATGAGTTTGAAGTTTTTCATGCATGAAACATGAACAAAAAAATAGTTTTTCTTGACATTTGTAAAATATGTGTGAGTACTTTTACATCAATGTACTTTTACGTATCTTTAAAACATGTTATAAAGTGGAAATCAACGACGACTCAATGCAAAAGTTTTGATCGAAAACGAAGATTTTCTGCATAATATAAGGATGTATGCATTCAAGACATCTCACTTGTGGTTTTCAGTATGACATCTGATGACAATTCCTATTTTTACCGTTCATTCAATGCGACTTTTACTTTGAAATGCGCTTTCTCCTTCATTCTTTTGTCGTTTGAGTTCTAGACATGAAACTTTTCCCTTGAGTTGATTACACCTATTTTCAAACTTTTTGTGAAAGAATTCATACAAATAATTCTTAGTGAAATAGAATTAAATAGATCCTACCTCTCGTATTATCTATATGGATTTCAGAATTTCTTTAAAAAAGTCTTCCTAGCCGGTAAATGATTTCATTGTTCATGCCACCAGTGATCCCACCGGATTTTCATGCAATGTGAAATATATATTCAACGGTAATTTATTCTACTTTATCTCCCATCCTCAACCAGTCTCCATTGCCTATATATGACTCTCGTTCCTTTACAACATTCAATAACGTGCCTGCATAAAGGTTTCGGCTTATCAAAGTCAAAAATAACTTTGGTGATGTGAGGTGAGATGTGCAAAAATCACCATTATATGTACATCCTAGGTAATTCAATGAATCATTTTTCTTGCTAAAATAGTGTCTGCATCGCCGTATCCCCTCCTTTATTGCCCCTGCACATAAAATATACAGGGAGCTCATATTTTACGTGAATACAATTCGTTCCAAGAAAATATCTTTATTTTCTGCTTAACTCCTGCGCTTGGGATTTCATGTGTACACAACCATGAATCTCTCTTTTATGAGTGCTTCTTCACATTCCGGAAATAATATTGTTACGCCAATATACATTGTTAATGCATTTTTATGTTGTGTGTATGATGTCCTATTACATGAAGACAGACGCGTTGTCTTATTGAAATTCACGTAGGTAAAAAAATTCTAGAGATACGACTACGAACTATAGTGTGTTGTGTTGGAAATGTTGGAATACCAAGTCTATAACTATTTCATGAGGGTTCTCCTTCCTCATATAGAATGCGGCACCTCAAAAGTGAGAATGGCCTTGTGCAAGGAATGCAAGAATGGAGGTTGAAGAAACGAGGAGAAAGAAAAATTCATGCTTTCACACGAACGATACAAAATAAAGTATCTCATGCAAGCTAATCATTCTTCAATATCTCCCAAGTCAAGTAGATGTGCCATTTTTACTCCTACCAAACCGTTGTTACTCTCGCCGCTACTTGTACTTTTCCAACTTACTATTTATTTCACATCAACCTTTAGATACAAGTTTTGGTACGTTATACTGGCGAAAAATTAGAAACAAATCGCTAACCATGCACATTATCCTTCTAGTTTGTGCATCAACATCAACCTCTATATTATGCACAGTTACAAGTTAGGCTTAAGGTACAGATGTAACATACGTACACTCAACAAACTTTTTTTTTCCTTTTCGATGGATGCTTCGAGATGAAACTGCTGAACGCTTGGAATGCAGGGTAGAGCCATTAGAGCTTTTTTTTTCAGAAATGTTTCCTGGGCTTCTGTTTTTTATCTTATGTCTGAAAAAACTAGGCCTTCTAAAAACCTTTCTTACTGATTTCCCTTTCAATATCAATCTTGTAGTGGGAGAATGACTGCATTGCTAAGTTATTTTCATAAAGTCGCAAGTAATTCTGGGAACGGATGGATGGAATAAGTTGGGTGTTGGATCTCCATTTTTCTGGAGTTCAACATGTACTACTGCTTCTACAACTAACTATACTACTTGCTGGTACAAACCTATGTGTAGCAGTGGAAGAGTTAAAGATTCACTGATGTATACAATATATATCCTAACTTAGTTAGTGGGAGGAAGAAGCACCCAGGGAAATTGAGATAAAGAGAGAGAGAGAGAGACCGGTCGACAACGAATTATAGTTCCATTTCGTTCTTCTGTAGTCATCGTGTATGAGTACCACCATGACTTAAGTCGACGTACTGGAAAAATTGTATTTACACCGAGTTACATACTCTGCGTCGTGGAGAATTAAACCATAAATAACAGGAAATCTTTAGAATACAAAAAAAAACTCTATAGTGCAAAACTCTTCCTTCATTCTTTATTTTACATCTATTCTTGTTTTCTTGTCTTTTCCTCGTTTCTTACAACTTTTCCCAAAACGCACACGCCAACTTTCATTGAAAAACAGGTCTTTCGAGAATCAGATGGAATTAATGGGCTAATTTTTGTGACTAAAAACTTTAGCCACTCTTTGTATTCTACTTTTCAGTAAATTACTCTTTAAGCCAAGGGAGGGGAGAATAAACTTGAAGTTGAAGATAACAACTTTTTGTGGGAATGTCTATTATTATTGCACTGATGTGTGTGTAGAATGTGTACATATATACCTGTATTTATATGTAGATGTACTAACTATGAGTAATAAAGGAAATGCTCCATTACTTGTCAGAACAGAAACCCTTTTGCAAGTCTAGTTCTAGTGGTGAAGCAAGTCACAAGTAAAATGATGACTTCTTTTTACTCTTTTCTCTTTGTGAGCTTCTCAAGTGCTTTCCGACATTTACGGGAGGAATACAATGGGCAAAGCAGGGCCTTTTCCAGTTGATACATAATTCAGGAGAAATTCACTTTCCCTTTTAGTATCATTGTTATTGTTGACTCACCAACGAAAACCGCATGGTATGCTTGTAGTTTTGGCTGATCGTACAAACAACCAGCTTTTTACTTGACATACTGCTAGACTTACTACACATTCGTTTCGTAATGTCATAACGAGAATGGGATAGAAATGTTGAGGATGAGGATGATATAGACATTAAACCTTGCATCGTCTCGTCATCATTGTAGCCATTAGAAGGATCCTTAAGATGAGTTGAATGTCTTTTACAAGGTTCGTAAACAGCAACTCAAGTTATGACAGCTCGTTGTGGCGAACTACAAGGGAAGTATTATGGTATAATAAGAGCAGAATACTGTCAACTCAAGAAACTCTACTTTATTTCAAGGAAATGAACAACTTCAGTTGAATTCGTCAAGGGCAAACCATCAACATTATGGGAGCCTTTGTGCTGTGCCCCATATTCCATTCCTCTGTAATATGTTCTCCGTAAGAGAAATGATAAGAAGGATGCTGTGTTATGTAAACGAAGAACTTAAAACTCGACTTAATCTTGTGTAACATCTATCTTAAACTTATGCTTTCGCAGGATTCATTATTAGGTGAATTGTAAGCTGCGTTTAAACTTTTTAGACATGAAAAAGTGTAAGCTAGAAGTACTACCAAAAACCTGTTCCAAAACTTTTGCATCTAGCAAATTAATAATGGTATTAATTTTTATCCTCAATGTTAAATGGATGTTCAGGTTTTCGCTTTGTATTGGTATTACTTTTACTACAAAAAGCAGATCCAACAACTACGCCAAAGTCTAGAGGTACATACATTGCCTTGGGTAATAGGAAGTAATTAATTTTTTGAAACCTGAACATCACTTTTATTATTAGGTGAAAAAAGTAGAAATCTCGACTCATTCAAGGGGCTAATCTAATAAAAATTCTAGAGAAGCTTCCGTAAATTAGTTCAGATTAGTTCCATACAAACTGCCACAGGCTATATCCTGACAAAAGGGAATGAGCTCTTACGTAAATACAAAATTGGTCGAAATATGGTTAGAAATATCAAGAAATAAACGCCACCACATTGAACTGAACGCAAAGCATTAATATAGAAATCTAATTTTCGGGAAAGTATTTTAGCAAAGTCTGAAAGGCCCAAGCCAAGTTTTTGAAAGGGCGAAGCCAAACCAAAAAAGTAGTGTCACCAGACCGTTGATACATTTAGAGATGATCGTAATAATCCACTGGTGAATAAGCTGGTGAATGAGGATGTAGCCATGAATGAGGGCTCAAATTTTGATTGAATTATGACCCTGATAAGAAATATAAAAGGTTCATATTAGAGGATAAAATAAATGCATTATTGGTATGGTAGGAAAGAAACCCAAAGTATCTTGGAGGAAGTAATGAAATTTTGTTCTTTCACTTCACTCTGTAGTGACCTTTAAAAATACAGTGTGTATTGAACTTGTTGAGCATGCAGAACTACACTAGGGTGAGTCTGCACGAAACAAAGATTGGAACAGGAAAATATTGTTACATGCTTCCGTAAAAGAAGTCAAAGGAAGTATAGTAAGTAGTCCAAAGTGTGGTAATAGTCTAACACGGCATCACACCGAATACCAATCAAACCTGGAAAAAAGATGTCGCACGTCGCGTACCAAATGGGCATGAGCGACGTGACTTGAAATTTGAAAGGAACGTGAGATTTGTATTGACTACGACTTTGAGAAAAGGGGGAGTATAAAAACAAGTGACAAAGAAAACTTTACTCGTTGTGTTACAGCGACATTATTGCCATCATTTCCTTTCCGATGCAATGCTGTCGATTTGCACTCAAATGTTAGCTATTTCAATTCGAGAGGATGGTCACAATAAAAGTCGTGTAATTATATGGAGCAATCTTTTTGCGCAGTTCGAAGAAAGAATAACATTCAACTTGAAAATATATAACCCCTTATCAAACCATTAAATAAATGACGCACAAAGGATTGTAACACAGCCTTGTAGGCGTAGAAAACGGTGGTAAGAGTAATACGAGAAGATTCGTATACAAAGTAAAAACATTTATTCCTGAATAAATAAAATAGTTAAAAGTATAGGAGCTAAGCTTCCAATCGTCAGACTTCATTAATTGCGCATACTTGCCGGTTTCACATTGTCCACTGTGATTTTCAAATACGCTGATAAAACTTTCGCTTGTCCTTTCACCAGATCGAGCATTCTTACAATTTCCCATGATTCAAATGGGCAATCAGGGTACATTTGTTGACATTGACTTCTATGCTTCAATTTTTTCCATATATTCACTACTCTCCAGAAAGGATCCTACAGCAGAGAATGAGAAAATCAAACAATTTCTAAGTTAGCAGCTTCATCCAATTAATTAGTTTATACATCTTTCTTATGTGATAAAATTATGTCTACATGAAACGGAGTTGGTGGTGAGATGCAATTGCATTGCATGTAATCAAAAGAAATTACTATAATGTTAACAAGACATGTCACTGTTACCTTCTTTACAGGTTTACTTCTATAGAGGCGTCGATTACTTCGCCTTGTGTTGGGAGTCTTGGGAGTTGCAATCCTCTTGCTCCTGTCATCAGAGCGGAAACCTCTCTCGGAATCAGCACCACCTTTACCCATAGACCTCGAGCCAAGAAAAGGAAGGAATGATGATAATAAAGATCCACCAGCAGTACTGCTACCCATAAAGGAAGGAGGTTGTTCGCTAGACTCCATTTCAGCTTTGTCCTCATTTATTAAATCTTCCATCATTTGAGAGATTTCAACTTTTTCTCTGAGATATTCATGATCAATGTCATCTTGTCTGAGATCATAGCCATCATCTTCATAATCATTCCGAGTTTCGTAATATGGAGTATCTTTTTCGTGAGAACGGAAGTGATATGGTTGCTCATCTTCCAAATCTTCTAATAAATCTGGATGATCTTTTCGTCCTGAGTAATATGATGTTATTAAACCCATTGGTATTTGGAATACTTGAATGATTGGACGCTGCACTTTAGGTCTGAAAAGAAGAGGGGCAAATTGATAATTTATGGAAATAAATCGAGCACAACCTGTGATGTCTTCATTTATTAAATTATTGTTCATCCCAATCAACAAAACACTCATTTCCATGAAACTAATCGTATTAAATAGTTGACAAATTGTCCAAAAATGCATTACAGATTGTCAATTTCACTTGCGGAAACACTATAATTATTTATTGAACTATTAGATTTGACAGCCACAGATAAACCAATTAAGATGAATAAAGGGTTTACCCCACATCACATCGTTTTCAATATCCATCTATACTTTTATGCCTATATAGCTTCATAGATTTTTGTGACCCCATCCTGCTTAACATGGCTTGATTAAACGAAGGCTGACAAATGCAATACATACGACTTTCTAGCTGTCATGTCGGCTGGCATGAAATATTTGCTGAGTTTTCTCGTGATCTTATTTATAAACTTGGCTATTCACACATTTCCTGGAAAACTCAAGTTTAAAAAATACATCTTGTCTTTTATTCTCTCTTCTTGCCTGAAATTGAGTTTCCAACATGATTAATGAGATGAATACGACATGCTCTCTCGCTCATTCTCTAATTTCATTTCCCTAATTAGACTCAGTGACGTTCCTTTATGCCAAGAAAACAGGAAGAAACTCTCTGAATGAATACCAAGTAAAAGTTCATAACATTATTCGAGAGTCTTCCGTACGTACAGTATAGCAAACCAACTATAAATAGATTAAAAGTGTCGCGTCTGATATACTTAAGCAAAAGCGTATTTACATATGAACTACTATGTTCATTCCTT
>JAANSM010004006.1:0-11974 GCA_036850725.1 Orchesella villosa | reverse complement strand
CAGTAAGGAATACATTCACACCAAACAAAACACATACTTGTACGCTAAATGTGTACACGTACGTGCACCCCCTTCACACTCACTGCAAACTACATACATTTCCCGAAATGTACTAAGAAAACCAATGATGCCAACAACTGCTAAAGAAAAAGAAGTATTTTGAGAATAAAAGTTTTCTACCAGAGTAAGAGATATGGGTAAAAGTCAGCAGCTAACGTAATAATATTATTTGGTAGGAGAGAATGAGATGCAGTCGGTTATGGAGATATAATGCCAACAAGAGGAAAAAATTGTAGATAAAGGAGAGAGAGAGAGCGAACAAGACAAAATGTAAATGTGCGTGGCTCCACACGCACCAGGAGTACCAGTACGACGACCCATACGCTACGCAAGAAAGAGAAAACAAGGAAAGCCGAACAGGGTGACTGTTCAATATGCTTAAACCCATTATATGTATTTATGAATGTTTCCTGTATCACAATTTTTAAGAGTGGAACGAGCGAAAAATACAATATAATATGAGCTGCGTATTGAGATTGCCCAGAGAGAATGGAAAAGGAAGACTAGGAGAATAGTTTTGTTCTTCAGAGAACAATTCCATATTACAAATGACACCATAGGGTGTAGACTAAATTTTCGGGAGAGCGTAGAGGACTGACTGTTAGCAAAAAAATGGATTCCTTCCTCCGCATATGGAAGAGGAAATGCCTAGTTATGCGTGTGTGTAAGTGCAACTCTAATGTGGTGCTTGGAATGGAGGTTATATAGTATGTATAGTTATGCTATGCTGTTTTATTTGTTGTGTTGCTTTCTCTTGTTGGAAATGTTTATGCCGGTTTTTCATTGTTTATGTCGCACACACTTATTCTGCCTGTTTGTCACTGCATGTAATAAACTACGTTGGAGTGCACTTGACTTTTGTATCCTTTTCCTTGGTGGGTGGCAGTGGGAGTTAGTAAAAAAGTGAAATGGTGAATATCCTTTTTGAAAGTTTCAACGTAAACGCGTCTGTTATATGTGTGGATCTTCAGGTTCAGTATGTAGTGCAACAGTGTTCTATATCTAACGAATTCCAGAGCTTCACTGCGTCGTGTTGTGACTCTATGCCCTTTTTACTCTTCTAGAACAAATGTAATCGTATCATGCCATATAGATTCCTCAGTCTCTTGACAAATGTTCAATATTATGCGTTCTTTATCCTACCTTCAGCGGCATGGGACTTTGATTTCACTACTCCTCCGGTTCAAAAGCCAAAAACTTGAGCTTATCGTTTGTGCTTATACTTTTCCGTCCGGGATATAATACAATTTTCATGTCTCCTGCGTTTACAATTTTTGGTAGTCAAACGTCACCTTTTTTCCTTAAAACTTATATGGTGTTATATGCCTGCATGCGTGAATGGTAAATTCAGATGATATGCTTCGCTAAGCAGAATAGTTATGATGGGGTAGCAGCACTACTATAATTTCATATTCATCAGGTGCATACCTCAACTAATATAAATGTATTTTTAGAACTTACGTGACATGATTTTTGTGGAGGTGGTGTATGTATGAATACTTCCTTGCAGATGTATATAGTTACATTCAAGGACGTACGATTGTTAAAAAAGAACGTTGAATCAAATTTGATTTATTTTTGGAATATGATGCCAAAACTAGATTTAAATTTGTATGAAAAAATTCCACCTAAAAAGTGGTGGAAAATGGACAAAGGGCGTACTATGTATCAAATATTCTACATAATACCTTTATTTATTACATGTTAAAGATGTCCATTAAGCGATGTTTTGTTTAGCGCTTAAACTGGAAGGGATAAACTTTCGTCGTAAAAATCTTGTCTATTATGAAATTTGGATATTATTTTACATTGTCAACTAATTACAATCTGAACTGATAGATATAACAAAGGAGTAAAGATTGATAGTATATTATATTCTTGCTGCTTAAATTCTGAAACATCTTCTTGATCAACCACGTCATAAATGTGTGCATGTGAATTGTGCATGCATTTAGCAAATTGAAATGTATATACAATTACAATAAGACACTTAATATTGTTGGCAATTGTATTTGTGTACTGCACAATAAACTGATTCTGTGATTCTATTATTGAGATTGACTGGCAGCTTGACTGTTTAGTAGTAACCTTTTACATCAGAATAAACAATTATTATGAATATTGATATCAAATTATGTGTGCATGTGAATTGTGCATGCTTTTGGCAAATTGAAATACATACATAATATACAATTACAATACGACATCATATAATTTTGTACGATTGTTCGATGATGACGTCAATGCACCAGTAGCACAGCCATATAATGCCATCAAATACAATTTCACCAGCGTAAAAGTCATTGTACTTAGATCTAGATGCCATAACTAATTCACTATGCAGACAGTCAGGCTGTGAACTTAACTATACTCACTTACAATACTTTTGTTCCCCTATATATGGCCATGCCTGGACAAAGTTGCAAATATGTGAATATTATTGTGAATGCAAAGAAAGGAAAACTAAAGACAGCAATAATACTCCAACCGCCATACCATTACGAGGGTATTTCCTTAATGTTAATCACGACTCACACAACCCAGCAAAATTTACATCTCACTCTCAACTTGACTCCAATCTCGAAACAAAAGATATTAACTAAGATATCGCCTTTTCAATTCATACCAAAATAAACTACCATTATGCAGACAGTCAGGATGTGAACTTAACTACTCACTTACAATACTTTTGTTCCCCTATATATGGCCATGCCTGGACAAAGTTGCAAATATGTGAATATTATTGTGAATGCAAAAGAAAGGAAAACTAAAGATAGCAATAATACCCCAACCGCCATACCATTACGAGGGTATTTCCTTAATGTTAATCACGACTCACACAACACAGCAAAATTTACATCTCACTCTCAACTTGACTCCAATCTCGAAACAAAAGATATTAACTAAGATATCGCCTTTTCAATTCATACCAAAATAAACTACCATTTTCTTTTTACCATCATCAGAGGAAGAAGAGAGGAGTAGCCAGCACAAATTTTATTACAAAATATAGTACTTTAAATAAACCTCATCTAAAACAAAAGAAAGAGCTGAAGGAGAACAACAAACATACAGACGCAAAACTTATATGTACTTTCACTTGAAGAAAAAGAGTCGTTAATAGAGAACAAAGTCATGTAAAGCACCCACCCTGCTTCTGGTTTCATTTCATTCGGGAGAAGAAGAACCCGTTGTAAATTTCATGAATAAAATATTTGGCTCATGAGCTCTATTATTTATACATTCATGACTTTGCCTTATGTGTAGTTTTCCATCTTTCCCCTTCTTTTCATTGCTTTCATCTTCCCTCCATTCAACCTACATACATAATACGAGAGATATGTTTGTACTTTGTAGAACGGGATTGGAGGAAAAGATTTTGCTTTGTTCTCCTCAAAAACATATTACATGGCCCAAGTATCATCAACAACATCAAAAATTCTAACTGAATCACCAACACCACACCACTACCACCCGCTTGAGCAACCCAAAAAGAAACTCATTCAGACACCGAAAATAGCTCAGGAAGAGAAAGAGCCATATATATAGGAAGCGTGTGTAAATAAAAATCGTTTAAGCATCCAATCACAATCGGCAACCCCTTTCCAAGAAAATTTCCCGTCTCATTATGCCTTTTAATATTGTTTTGAATACTTGAAGTGCAGCGTGCACACTGAGGCAGAAAATGGGCGACAGAAAATGCAAGCAAACCTTATTTACTTTCTTATTTCTCGTCTCATTATGCCTTTTAATATTGTTTTGAATACTTGAAGTGCAGCGTGCACACTGAGGCAGAAAATGGGCGACAGAAAATGCAAGCAAACCTTATTTACTTTCTCCCCGAAGCAAAGTTTTTTGGAGCATTTTTTTCAACAGGGGATATCAATATTGGGCACATATACATACACACACAATACACAATCCAGACTCCAGTTATTTTTAAAACTAGCATAGGAGTCGCAGAGGATAGCCAACCACAGCAGTTGTAAAAACCGAAACATATGATGTTGACAATATTATGATACGATATACCATATTAACATGACTGCATTTACACCATGTCATTTAAAAGTTTGAACTACTTTTTAGCACTTGCACAGTCACCATCATCACTGTTTGGCCATGTATGTAGAGTTTTTTTTATCGATATTCCTTTTACAGCACCGCATCACACCACACCACCATTTCATTTTACTAAAACGTATTAAAGTGTAAAATAAAATGGAAGATAGTAAGAGTCTCTTGAGCATTTTTCGTCTTTGCTCTTTGGGGCTGTGTTGGTTGATGTTGGTACAGAGCCAAACAAGTAGGAATCATACAGCCTATTATGCAAAATCGAATGTAAAAGTGAGTAAAGTGGTATGGTACCCATATGGATATTCCTTATTTCTCCTCTACCACTTTACTTTACAAACGCATTTTAGTGGACTCATCATCGCCGAAATGGGAGACGAGCAAATGTAGACAGCAAGATTTCTGTCTGTGTGTTTCTTTCATCATCATCATCATCTTATGCAAAATACGGATGTATATATATGCATGGCTGATAGCCTTGTGTAAGGAAGATGAGTGTGTATTTTATATGCAGGAAAAGGCCACCGACAGAAAAAAAGTGGAGAGCGACACTGTTTTAAAAATGATTCGAGTAAACGAAGCCAAAGGAAATTTTGCTTGAGGAGGAAAAAAATGCTATCTTTATATATATATTCCTATTGGTGCTAAAGTGTGTGCATGTGGTATCTTCTGTTGCTTTTTTCTTCTTGTCTTCAAATGTATTCCACACACACACAGTTTTAAAGAAAGGGGAAGTTAGGAGCAAAAAAGGTTTACAAAGCACTTGACTTAAAGGCTGAAGCTGTAAAATGCCTCTATGCAAAAAAGGGAAGAGAGAGAGAGAGGAAAAAACAAGCCATTTTACAATATTACATTAAAGTCCTCTTCTGCATATCTATGTAGGGTTTGAACTCTTTTCTCTCACAAAAGTCAAGTGCTTTTTCTCTCACTTAGTCTTGTCCACAGCTGCCATTTTTTTAAAGCTTGCAATACCATTTCCATACATAAGCAGTTAGCAAGTCCAAGCGTGTGATGATGATCATCTGAATTGCATGCACATGCATGGTAAATGGGGATATGGGAGATGGTGAGAGGAGAAAGCAAAATACTGGCCAAGAACTTTAACAACTATAGTAGATCTTCACTTGACTCCACTCATTTTCTCCCGCTCGGCTTTTAGAAATACAAATACGTATTATGTACATGCTTTTGTATTTTTTGCTTAAAACACGTTTTTCTTTAATAATCCTAATATATTTTTTATAGCCAAAAACGAAAAACATTGTGTACACCAAAACTAGAGGATTTTCCTTCCCTTTTTACGACTTTACTACTTGTTTCAGTTTGTATAATAGTTTAAAGTTTACAAATAAGCGGAAAAGAGTAGCGGTAGCTAAAGTGCGGTTCGTGGTATAGTGCGGTGGTGAAATAATTTCCGTATACTTTTAGTCGAAGCTGTGAATATTGCCTTAAACCTAAAGAGATTTTTACATGACACCATCAACCATGTTTTAAACGTAAGCAGATTTCTTGTTTGGTGTATCATCATCAACATCATCACCATCGTCATCAATTCTGAATCCTATATGTAAAACACAACATGCATGTAGCACATTACATATTATGCTGTTTTGGGCTGGTTGTATTTGTATACCAAAAAGGATTAAGGATTTAGGTAATGCAGTGAAACAAAAGCTTTACATGATGATAACAACCCTGAATACTGAGTAAGAGTAAGTGAGTAAAAGTGGTGAAGCTCGAGAGAAATCAGTGTGAAAGAGTTTTAAAGGAAGGAGAGCTGAAGAAAGTAGAGGGATAAAAGAAAGATGAGAGAGCCCATTTTGCACAAGATTTTGCTTGCAAACTTGCTTATATTTTTTCCTCTTTTATACTTTCATATGGACTCCGTTTTTCCTTCATCTTGACGCGGTATACTTTTATACTATGAAAGAATATGATGATGGTAGAGGAGAAAGTAAGTAAAGCAATATTGTTCTTGTTTGTTGATGTTGTGCTGTAATAAAAATGCTTTTGCTTTGGCTGTCGGTCTGCATTCATAACAGGGATGAGAAGGAAAACACACACTACACACACGCATAGATTACATGATGATGGTTTATACTACTATAAAAGTACTATATGGTACTCGAACACAATCCTTCTTTCCTGATTCTTCTTGTACCCTTTTGACGGGAAAAAGTTTTGGGATAAGGTCTCAAAGAGAATGGGTAGCTAGTATAGCTAGACTCCGCTCCTCCATCAGATTTGCATGATTCCGACATTAAAGGCGAGAGGGAAAGTGACTCACGTTTTGTTTGTAAGCCAAAAGCGCAATTCCAACTTGACTTCTTGACTTTCCTCTTATGTTCTTGTTTACGCTGGTTCTGGTTGTCGACTTTTCGTAGTTAAGTATGGGAAAAGAAGTACGTAGTTGAGATGATATATAATTTGATTTGTACTTTGTAGGAAAATAGTAAATGAACCCGTAGATATTTAGAAATGGTGGTGGTTGTAATCTTTCCTTTAATGTAATTGAAATTTAGAAAATTACTTACTTTACACCACACTAATTACAATACAATAAATTTATACTTCTTTAAAAGTTTTCCATTCATCAGGTCATTAACCCACCTAAAGAAACATTCAGAAAGTAGTGAAAAAAAATGCTCAAGACGATTCATAGAATGAACGCTGAGCGTTTATATATTCACTTAAAATCTCAGACGCTTGAGGAACTTTCTATTTTGGCCACTATACTTTAGAGCAAATCATTTAGTTTCCCAAGTATTTGAATACGGCTAGTGTTGATACTAACTACTACATGAATTTTTGGTATTATTTTTCTTATTTGTTCAGAAAGCTTTGATCACCTTTTTATAGTCGTTGTGGAAAGTGATAAGGCTCTGTTTTATAGTTTGTTGCAACGTTGTTTCATTTCATCCCTTACACAGTCTTATTACTTACTATTCATGAGGTAAAAATTGTTCTCTCCTCTACAAAAAATCTTACCAACTACAAGTACTGTAACAACTACATATACTCACTCACTAGCATTAAATCCTCACTCAGCTCCACATTCACTACTCTTTGCTCTTGTTACTTTTTCCCATTCGAATTTCTGCATCCATCACACAGATCGCAAGGAGATGGTCATTACTATTATCCCAAAAGGAAAACGAGGGGATCTCACTCAGCAAAAGGATGTTGATGTTCTCAATACAAATCTACATTTCTATTCACAGCTCGTAGACAAAAACGAGAGGACTAAAATACCGGAAAGCAATAAGATCACAGCAGCATAACACTAGCATTATTATGATGATATCTATACAATCTACATCACATTGTGAAAAAAGGAATGAGGCTAGAGGTAAAATGTAACATAACATATCCGCACCATGCATAATGTACTTTTGTATATATAAAAAGTAACTCTCAAGACAAGAACGAAGCAAAACCATAACCGTTCCTATTGCAATAATCTTGTTATACTTATTCCTTCCCTTTGGAAGGAAAGTACCCGACGAGAAAGGAACTAAAATCATGTGGCAGTTACTTACTTTTTTGTGACTATGCACTTACAACTACATACAAGCATTTATTTTCCATTGAATGGTTGAATAGCATCTTGAAAACTATCCGCTTGCTCAATCACACAACTCACATCTCCTACACAACTTTTTAAAACAAGACATTTGGATGCAGAAAGTGTCAGATCGACATGCTCAATTTTACTGTCATTGCATTGCAATGCATTGGTCGTGTAGTTTAAAAGCTGAAGAGAAGCTGTTTTCTTTTTCAAAATACCCTGCTCCCTTCTCTTATACTTGTGTCTATACCCTATCCATATTTATTCCAATAATGTTGCGATACCGTAAACGTATCCGCATCAAGAATCCTATACAATCCTGTTGTACACGTCACATTTCTTACAATCTAATGCAAGTGTATAATGCTATTATGGGGAGCCACACTAAAAATCTGCTACACATTTATTGCTTCCTAGTTTTCTCGAGACAAAAAAAGCACGAAGCTAAAAGAGTCTGGAAAAAGAAATTCCTTATGACTATTTCCCCCTGGTATGTAGTGCGATAGTAATAATAAGTCTGTTTGTTATATTATGCTGCTGTACTGCTGTTCTGTGTATGAATTCCGTCCGTGAGGAGCGATGTTCATGTACTAAAGAATTTTCTCTCTTCCGTTGAAATAAAAGCATTATTACGATGTTTTTATTCCATTTTGAGCTGGATTTTGTCAACTAGGATGTATCTTAGCTCCTTATATTACATCCGTGCAAATCATTCATGTAAGCTCAAACTTTTGCTTCAAACGACACCCTTGAATACTTAATATGGTGCCTCAAGTCTAGATAGCACGTAGCACTGTGCCAAGTCAAATGGTTGACTGATCCAACATTAGTTTTCATTGGTTTATTAGAGTTATTGCTTGGAGGCAATAACCAAAAAAGTTGGTTGTTGGTCCTTATGTGTCAATCTGTATACGATGAAAGTACTTGCATGGAACACACATTCATGCACATTCTATACTATATGGCCCTAGCGTATTGAGAAATATGAAAATTGGGCGAATCCTTTGATGTAAACAGTCTTTTTGAAAAGATTTTGAAGTTTGATTTTTTTTATCAAAGTATAAACTAAACAGCGGAACAATTTTCCCTTTTCCAAACCGCATTATGTCTTTCATTCTACAAGGATTATCATATCATAACATAACCACGCGTGGCCTTGTTTCTTGTTTGTCAAGATAAAATCTTATCATCGTTCGCAAACATCCGTTCAAATTTATCTCATTGTGTGAATAAATACGCACATATTAACGAGAGGTAACCTACTTGATGATAACATGTTTAACCTTGAAACTTCTTCATCCAATAATGAAATCATAACGCTAATATAGTAATTATACTTTAATTAGCTAACTCACTTCTCATTCTCATACATTCACAAACCATATAATTATAGATGAATTTAAACTGCTTTTTTTTAGATATAAATTAGTTACTATTGAGCACGTTATAAAAACGTGCATAAAAATATTTGCATAAATGCTAAAATGATTTACGCCGTACATGGCTGAAACCGTACTGGACCTGGACACATGAAGCATGTCGAACAGATTTACTTTGCACTGTATACTGCAGTTAGTTATACCGCACTGTATAGATGTATAATGGAACTTAAGTACATTCAGGACATGGACAGCTGCGAAATTTGTTACTTTGCTACGTACGGTACCGGTGCAACGGCGAACAGGTCATTTCTTTATATTTAAACCTTGGTCGCCATCAATATCAATAATTTTGACAAGGCTCTGCCTGCCACAAGAATATTTCCTTATTTTAGGGACACCGCATCGCTATAACACATAAGAAGATGTAATTTGGATGAAAATAGATCTTTTGAATCCTGAATGAAAGCCATGAAAATCCGTAACAGGTTTTTTTATCGCCGTACCATAAGATCGTCGCTTTTTTTTGATCGTCAACAATAAGATCGACTCCAATTTATGAAAGTTGGCCATTTCATCGACTTTTGTAAAAATTTGTTTATTTTGCACAATTTAAAAGAAAATCACTTAATATGAATACTATTATTTGTGTTAAAGACATTTTAGGAAACAATTAAGTAATTCCGACCAGCCAACATATACTTAGGGCCTATGATTAAGTCTTAGGCTATATATAAGTGATATTCATAATAAGAATAATTAATGTAGTATTTACACTCTTTGTTCGAAAATTTGTTACATGTTAGACCCGGTTACACCCTTGTTTCATACACATCTCTGCTATAGTAAAATACTCTAGACAATTAATACCAAAAATAATATCTGACCGTATAATATTTTGAACGAATTTCAAAATACAATTAAATGACCTGTAAATCACTATACGAATGAAAAATAGGCAGTCCATATTTACGTATTGACGATCAATGCATAAATGGAGGGACGATCAAACACTTGCGATAATAAAACCTACACTCATGAAAATCACCTTCGCCTTAGACCTCCAAAGTTAAAGTTTCTGTTTCTGAATGTGTTTTTGATGGTAGTGTATATATGTCGATTTGGCGCTATGAAATATAATATACACAGTACGATTGGGATTATTGTTCATCTTTAACCTAAAGATAACGATAATTTATTTGATGTCGATGTTTTATATGAGGCAGTAATAAGGTACTACAGCAGTCGTAGCATGGCTTATATTGCTATTATATTGCACATAATGATAATCTGCCTAGGAAGGAACAAAGAAGGGACAACGGAAAAACCTAATACGTCGTTCGGGCAGGAAAATAGCTTAAGTCCATCATCTCTACTTCTACTATCTCCAGTTAAAAACTTAAAACCCACGTAAGGTTAAATGTCGTGTGCTGGGACTGCTGGGCTTTAGCAACAATTCTAAATTGGCAATAAAATCTAAGTGTATATAATTTAAACAAGTGATGAAATCATCGTTTATCTTTTTAAACCTTATATGATCGTCACCATATCATAATGTACTTGTAAGGTACGTGTGCACTTGAAGAAATTTGCTTTCCTGATCAGAAATGAAATGAGTCATGGCTTATTTCCAATAGACATCTCCGAACTGTGTGCTCTTCCCCAAGCATTACAACGACTGAAACTTTGGACTCAAGAACTATTATTATGAATGGACTGGAGTTAAGTTAAACTATTTTTAGACTAGATTGTGCGTAAAGAAAATAGTTTCGTGCAGCTAAAGGAGGTGGTATGTGGCTTTCATTGATTATATTATGATAATAGCATAAAGGCAGCAAAATTTTATTTCTTCTATTTACGCCTTATCCTTTGCTACATACAAATATATATAGGGGCATACTATGTATTTACATATAGTTACCCTTATAGGAACAGTCAGCCCAACCAAGCATTACAATCACAATAATCGATTTTCGAATACGAGACAGCGTTGCACGCTGCGATATCAACTTGAAGATTGATTAAAACTTGTATTTTGTGTGTAATTTTTTTATAAATCAACGAACCAACATGAAACAATCTTTCAATATTCTATTTCTTATTTCATTTACTGCAATACCGCAAATGTCATCAAATTGCAAACTCACAGTTATCATGAAAGAAAGTTAACCGACTATATTCCAAATCGTATAAGCATGTTAAAATTATAAGCTTGCCTGGTATATTATGTTATACTATGTGATATGCTAAAAGTTTCCTTTTCCTTGAAAGTATTATAGTCTGTTCCACTCTGCTTCTTTCCACAACTCCACACACAACTCATGAATGAATATGAGAGTGAGTGTAGATTTTTATTACAAAAACGTGACAATTGCTTTGTCCCCATCCGTTATGAATGAACGTTTTCTGTGGGTACCGGGAACAAAAATCAAAATGTGATTTGGTATGATTAATGTATTGCCAAATCCTGACTGAATACATTATCTGAGATCTCCGGAGGTACACATATAAGATATATTACATTTTCATGAAGCCATGAACTCCTCTTTAAACTGCAATCTAAAATACGCATACATCATATCATGAGCGTGTAATTTTTTTGCGTCGTAGTTTAAGTAAAGATTTCAGTTTTGGGTTGAATGCCAGTTGAAGTTCAAATGTCTATATAGGACGGATGCCTTGGCTTTTTTCAAAATATGTAGTTAAAGTACATATGGATATTTTTTGCTTTAAATACTGAGTTTGATCAGTTAATTTGAAAAATGTCTTTTACCTGCATACACTATATAAACGTGAAATGTTTAATTAAAAGATTACGTCCACAACAGACACGAGAGAGAAAGGCACTTTGTGACTTTACATTTAGGAAAGCAGGAAAATCATGTAGTTAAAG
>JAANSM010004005.1:0-11975 GCA_036850725.1 Orchesella villosa | reverse complement strand
AACGTTTAGAATTCTAAATTCACTCGATTTTGTTGATTGTAGGTCGCTAAAAATCACACAGTGACAGATGACAGGAGACAAGGATAAAGGTTAAATTAAAGTAGACCTTCTTACAAGCCCTATACATCGCTCTTCTGTTTTCGTGCCGTTTGAGTAGTCTTTCGTCACAAATTGGGGAAAATAGATACAAACAATATCCATAGTTTACAATGCGATAAAAAACCAATCATATTAGATCAGATGTCTTATGTAATGAATGGGTAATTAAGAATCTGCGTCAAACTCAGTAAAATCTGCTGACAAGGATAAACAAAAACAAACGTATAACTAACGCTTGAGATCCTTATTTGATCCGTCACAAAACTATCCGTAGATTTCCTAAGTTCCAGCTGACTTCCGATTCCGACAATGTAAAGTACATAAACATCTCATGCAAATGCAGGTGATGCATCCTTTGTTCATCCTGTGTGGAAACTACTCCCTTCCTTTCCGGGATGTATTGTGTAGCATGCACTAGCGAATGGGGTAGACCTAAACTTGTGGTTGCGGGAAAGAAGAAATTTCTAGGAGAAAGTTATTTCAGCCCAGCTACAAATATTGAATATTATTTCAAATGCTTTTTTTTATTATGAGTTGCTGCTTAGTTTACTTTTGCTGGTTATAAAAGAATTAATAATAATTAGTGTTGATGTGACCTTAAATTAGAATGATCTTCTACTCGAAGAGGTCTACAAATTGCCTGTTTTGTAACACGGCTTGTGATGCACAACTGCAACGCCAGAAGAATGATGACGTACCTTCGAAATCGGAAATTGTAACTGTTAAGGAATCACACGAGGAACAGGATGGAATGCCTAAAGAATCTAAAAAATTGGAAGCAAGGAAGATTCCGGATGTCGTTGAAAAGTTTACTTGCAGCTGCCACGATTCTCCACCATCGTTTTTGGGAGCACTTTCATGGAAATGGGAGGAGAGCAGTGACAGATTTCTTGATAACTTAAAGTATGCATTTATATTGAGGCAGTTGCTGGACTATCCGAAAACAAAGTGTGTCCAGTATTTGAAGCAGCGCTGGAAAATTGAGGGTGAAGGCGATGAAGAGCAAGATGGATGGTTTACAGTTTGTGAAAAGTGTTCGAAATATGTTGAGGAGGGGCATGATACGTACCACAAAATTGAGGAGATGGAAAATAAGCTTGATGAGCTGAAAAGCAACCTGAAGGAGATGCTCATTTCCAGTCACAATGACAGTCAGAATGATGTGGAGATGGAAGGTGATAGTTTGGATGAAACTATTTGCTCTGAAGTTCGGAATCACTTTGTTCCTAGTAAGTTCATGAATTAAAAATTTATGATCTAGTAAGAATGACTTATATCTGCAATACCAATACCTGTTATGTTTTTATTTACAGGGACTCCAGTCGACCAATCCATTGTAAAAACGGAGGTAGACGAGCTTGCGCAGACGGAGTCAGACGCAAACTCTGATTTCATGAATGGCGATGATGATGCCATGAATGGTAGTAATTCATCCGAATCTGAATGGGCTCCATCAGAAGAGGCTGAAGAAGATATGGATCCTATAGACTTAAAGCCAGATTTAGCTACCTTAATGACATCAAAAGATTCATCGCATGAATTAACAGCAGATGAAGAAGGAACCAATAAGGCAGAACCTATAAATTCGTCGAAAGAGACGGATGACAATGATTCGATACCCAGGCTTCCTAGAAGAACACTGAGGTAGTAATGGTTCATTGTAAATTGTTTGAGGGCTTTACTTCAATGCTGCTAAATGTAATTCACGCACAGTCTCACACGAACAACCGAACAAGTTATCTTTTCTACTGTCATAGATCGCGTAGGTCGAAGGCAGTAACCCGCATCCGTATCGAAGATCACGAACCGGAGGATCTTGCCGAAATTGAAGCAGCAGATGAAACAGACGAAGATGACGGTTCTACAAAAGTTAAGAAGAAGAGAAAAATCATTTTATCTGATACTGAATCAGATCCGATGTCTGAAGAGGAATCAGATAACGAAAAGGGAGTTTCAAGTGCTAAGGAACAATTTTCTTGCAGCATTTGTGGCGTGATATACCAAACCCAGCATCGAGCACGTGAACACGAAGAAGTCCATAAAAGAGATGATGTGTTTAAATGCAAAAGTTGTAAATTTGTGTGCTTGACAAACAGGGGTTTGAAAATACACAACACCAAATTGCATTCAACTTCTGAACCGTCGGAAAAATCGAAAGCGAAGAAGAAAATTAAAAGTGAATATGTAGATGAGGATAATGAGGAAGCAGGTGACCATTCTTGCTCTCTTTGCCCAGTTGTGTATAAAACTGCCCATCGTTTAAAGGAGCATGAAGAGGTTCACCAGATGGAAAACGTATATCGATGCCAAGTTTGTGGCTTTGCATGTTTGAAAAGCAGGGGAATAAGAATCCATGCAAGAAAATACCATTCCAAACTGCTCAACTGGAACGAAATTTTTGATGACGACGTGAAATCTAATGAAGTTGATGCTGCTGTTGCTGAGCCAAACGAAACTTCTGAAGAAGAGTATAGTTGCGCGATTTGCTGCGCTGTTTATAAAGTAGGTGGAAAAACAGTTTCTTGTTTCTTTAAGTATTTGCAGTTTTAAATTTTTAACATGTAGGAATATTATATATTTTTTGTTCGTCAATATGCAGACTAAACATAGACTAAGGGAACATAAACGATTCCACAAAATGGATGATGCCGTAAAATGTCCAGAATGTCCGTATGTTTGTATGACAGAGAGACAGCTTTTTGCTCATTCCAACAAACAGCATTCAAAATCTGATGAAACAACCTCGGATTCGAAGCCAACTTGTGCCAAATCGAAAAATAGTTCGGCTTCGTTGCAGTGCATTTTGTGTCCAGCTAAGTATCAATCAGAGAATAGGTTAGCGAAGCGGATACTCAACGAAATACTTTTTCATAAAATCAAACCACCTGGAGTGTGTTATATCTCTGTAATAATGAGTTATTAATTTCTTACCTTACAGATTCAAGCAACATAGTGCATTGCACAATGATGACTCTAGCTTTACCTGTGAGGTATGTGGTTGGGTAGTTGCAACTAAAGAAAAATTAAAGTACCATATGATGTTTAATCACAAGAAAAAACTTGGGAAAGGGGCAAAACGGTTACGTCCGAAAGATGGACCATATAAATGTGATCACTGCCCTGCTTTATATGGTAATATGATTATAATGTTAGATTGCACGAGTTCGAACAAAGCCATTTTATTCACTTTGTAGACTTTCGTCTGTGACTTTTCCTATATGAATTCTAGGAACTCGAAATGCTTTCAGAAATCATGTTTATGATAACCACAAGGACAAGTTAGTTCAATGTAACGAATGTAACCGTTGTTTTGAAAGCAACCAGCTTCTACAAGTTCATATTCAAAAGAAAGCTTGTAATGCAGCAGACATTACCGAATCGGATGGGGAGACGGCTGAAACTAAGAAAGTGCATTGTTGCCAACAATGTTCTTCCTCATTTAAGTCTCAATCTAAATTAAGAGCTCATATTTCTGCAACGCATGAGAAAAAAGAGTTTCCTTGTTCCGTCTGTACTGCGGTTTTTCCTACGGAATCCAGGTATCTTAGGCAAATCTATGAAATATTATGTTAAAAGTCAATGAGTTACTTTTTAAATTTTATTATATGTTGTTCTAAAAACAGATATAAGTTTCATATGTCGAGGATGCATGATAAGATACATAATGTGTGCAAGACTTGTGGCTACAAGGCCCATGGGGCATCACATTTGCGACTGCATATGCAAAAGGTAGTAATAAGTGGAATTTTTCATGTTTTACGGATTAAAGTATAATTTAATTTCTATATGTTGGGAAATAATCTTTTTAGCATACAAAGCAAAAGATGTACATGTGCGAAATATGCAGTAAGGCTTCTTTTTAATATCTAACATACTTGATACTTGGTTAGTTATGTGATTACGGTTAAAGCACTGTTTTTTGGTAGGCAAAACTTTCACATCACCAACATATCTGACTGGTCACAAGCAAAAGGAACATTTTCAAGAACTTGGTGTGCAACCAATTAAATGTGAGGAATGTGACGTGCTCCTTCCGTCTAGAGCCCAACTCAAGTATCATAATCAAAAGGTGCATGAAAAGAAATTTAAGTATTTCTGTGAAATATGTGGCAAAGGTACGTAACTACACTTAAAATCCCTCTTACTTTGTTAGCAGTAGTAATACTTCAGATATTTTTAACCACTACGTTTGCTCTATTCAGGCTTTCTGTTCGAATCTGGTTTGAAGAATCATTCTCAAATTCATTCCACTGAGCGCAACGAAGTATGTCAAGTATGCGGTGCTGCGTATGTACACAATCGTGTTTTAATGGATCATATGAAGGTAGAAATATTTTTAATATCAAACTTCTTTACATTCCATCTGACTCACGATGTCACGATATATAACATTCCGCAATTCATATTCGATTCGATATCACAATAGAATCATCATCCGGAAATATATGCTGCTACTAAAGGCAAGGATCCTGCAGAGGTATCGATGCCAAACCAGGACAATCAAGGTCCATTCATTTGCAAATTCTGTAACAAAGAATTCTCCATGCGATACCATTTACATAGTCACTTAAAGACTCATACAGAGGTATATGAGAAGTACAAATGTGGCATATGTGGGAAAGGATACTCATCAGTGAGTGGAGTGAAGCGACACGAAGAGAGCGCTCATCAGTCAGCGTCATACAGTTGTCAGTACTGTGGAAAAGAGTTTCCTTGTCGGGACTATGTTCGATATCACGTAAAAAATCATTGTAGGAAGAAGGATGCAACTGCTGAAAAATCGGACGACCTTGAGGAAACTAAGCATGGTAACTTTCTGCTGATATCTGAAAAAATATTATCAAGTGTGCGGGTTAAAGTTTTCATATGATTATTTTATATGAATTTAAGAACCGACTTCAGCAGAACCCATTATAGTTAGTAAAGCGGGCCAACTCCGTGTTGTTGTTCCTGCAACAACTGTTGCAGTTGATTCATCAAACGAATTTGGCATTCCACATCAATCTGCAGCTCATCAGCCACAACCTTCCAGCTCTTCCAGTTCAAGTTTTACACCTCATGATACCGTGGTCAATGACTTTGCAAACCCTTTGAACCCTTTTTTGAGAAACTATTATCAGTCTAATTACAAATAGAAGAATTAAATAGAACATGATTTGCCTCGTTAACTGATGGTTAAGGTTTTATTCGTCATTCAACTTACCCCACCCGTGGTTCTGCAACTGTCGTCATTAAAAAATTGTCACAGGACTGGACTTCTATCAAGAAAACTATCCACCTGTGTCCGTAGCAAGCTGTAGAAATGGTGTGCATCGAAATATGCATTCGCATTTACTGGAAAAACGTAAGCCGTTTGGGGAATGCTATGAAGGCGTAGGTTATAGTTTGGCGTTTGGTACTTTCCAGCTAGCATCAACTTCGTGCAAAAATCCTCATAAAATGAATACTAGTACAGAAGCTAATGTATTTATTTTAGTTTAGTAATTTATAAACATTCAAACGATGCACCTAAACAAGAAGAAATGCGTTATAATTACGCGTTACCGGACGGTATTATTATGAATGAATAACTTGACATGAGCAATGAGCAGATAATTAAATATATATAGACATGTAAGCGCGAGCGAACTTTCACTTGCAATTGGTATTGTACGTGTATATGCCAGTCACCAGTACCAGGAGTATTGAAAGAATCGACTTGTAAATTCGAATTGAAGGCACACGATGTCAATTATTTGTAGCTGGAGTAAATTATATTTTTCGTAATTGCAACATTAGTGAAAGTATTCAAGTACTTTATTATTACTTCAGAAAGAATGTGCATAAATACAGTCTTCCATTATATGATAGAATACAAGAATGTAAGACATACAGTCAAAAATGTGTTCTAATCACACATTTGTGTCACATAATTATTTTTCTTTAGTCATCGCTCATCCCATCACTTAATTAGCAATCTTTCTTTCGAAGGTACGAGAAGTTATACGTAGTATATATGAAACAAAAGAGGGAATGAACTTCCATGAATGGCGTGATTTCGATAGTATTTATGAATTTCATTGTAATGAGGCACGTATTTCATGGTTAGTTCAAATTCGTCTTATTTTCAATTCCCTCATAAAATAGTTGTACATTTATTTGACTGCATCTACAAAATAAAGTTAGCGCTATTAGACATCAGACAATTAAGTCTAAAACTGCTTTACTTGGCTTTCCCCTATCTTTCATTATCCTTTAATTGGGCACGCAAAATGAATTACATACAATTTGAAGTCTGGTTAAGGGCCACAGTCCCGTCGTCATTTCATAACTGTTTTATAACTCCTGAATTACTTTTGCTAAGCTATGGGTTTTAGTTATACTCTTATTAGCTTGCGTTCATACATCTCACACTTCCGTGGCTAAAGTAATTATAGCTGAAGTGTTGTGCCTTCTATCCCTGAGATACCAACCGCAGTGGCAAATATATGACACACATTCATTTGTCTCACTACTTCAAAAGCTATTTCACTATTTCTCTACTTCCACAAAGCAACGACAATATAATATGAGCTGAGCAAATCCATCGCACTAAGAACTGTTGCAGGAACCACTGAACAAGGTCCAATTTTCATGCTAACATTCCTTAACGTTTTAATGATTCTTCGCAAGCGTTTTCTTTCCGAGTTTGGAAAGCTTATGTAATAATTTAGGGTATTAAGAAATTCCTGGGATGCCGGATTAACCTTTGACATAAATTTATAAACCCGGTATATCATAAACATAGATGCGATGCTATCTTCAATGAAGAACCTGACAAGCACAAAAAAAATGTATAAATTTATGGAGTAATAATATGTAAGTAATAGGTTACTTACTATATAAATTATTTAGATCAATAATATAAGTACTAATTCGATAACATTTTATACCATATGTCCATTACTCCCGTTCCGGGTAGCCTCAAAATTTGTACTGCAAGAAAAACGTCGGCGATGAACTGGCAGTATCCACAAGCATGCAGGAATATTGTTTTATAAGACAATGATTGATTAAGTTGATCACTAATTAGCATTAAGCTTTTATAGTCCCTTATTAGGTTATCGATGCTATAGTCTGTTCCAAAGGAAACACTTTTTGTTTTCAGAATTTTTCCCACCCTCTGGTTTCCAGATCCGATATACTCTGTCCTCTCGTTCCGGACACAAAATTTCTCCACAGTTTTAGTCATCTCGTCAATAATGTTGGTGTAAAAGCTCGCTTGAAATGTAAGCAGAGAGTTACTGCTTACCATTAAATTCCATGCATGGAACATTACCATAAACTCATGAATTCCAAAAATGATAAATAGTATCCAGTTTTCTTCTTTAATAAATGCATACGTCCATGAGCAGTACTTTGGGTCAGCGTAATACTGCACCAAGTAGCAGAAGCAACCAATCCATGAAATTATTCTGAAAGTTGTATTATTTCATATTTAAAGGAGTCAAGTACTATACATCCCTAACTAAAGTTATACATGCGTAGTACATCTGCAATTTGAAAAAATACTTACAAATGAATCCACACAGTGGATTGATGGGATTCATCAATACGTTGTTTCAGCTTGGATGGATGTCCCAAACTTTTAAAAACTGAGTTTCCTATCATCCAGTTCTGGGCTAGAATTTCTGTAGTTTTCCATCCATTTTTAACAAATGTTAAATTAATTAAAGGTTGAACACATTATAATTTCATATTGCTCAATGAAAACTTACCGAATAAAGGATATCTAGAAAACCATATTGTGAAGGATAATGCCACTACACCGTACATCAGAAGATACAATGTCACGCCAATCTTATCCAAAAACTCAAGAATTGGAAATTGAACTGGGATCAAATATAAAATGTATGCTAATTTTAACAATGAATTCCCGCACAGCAAGTAAAAGGACAATTGTGCAAGCACCGGACTGGATTTCATTGAATAGCTTCCGGAGCTTGCTTTCTCCGTGATGAATTGTCGTGAAACTCCAATATAACTTAATTTGTTCATAATTTTCCGTTGATATTCGACGAACTTGTTTCTTAAAACGTTTTTGTTCACAGCTTTCATTTTTATGCAATTTACAAGTGCAAATTCTTTGATCTTATATCAAACCCTTTTTGTAAAGGTAACGTGAGTTGCCTTTCACTTTCTGACTTCCGTTGTTCCTTACGAACGAAGGAATTTTAGGTTTATTTTATTGACATTGAGAATCGACGACTTCCCACGCACAGCGTTGTGATGCACTAATGATCATATTGATCATAATGTAGTAAATATACCCAGTAACGCGCTTTGATAAACCGAGGAATGTCTGAGTGCCTTGGCCTTGTCACTGTCATATTGTTACATCATTCCAATTACTAGAGTTTCAGGTTATTAAGAATTGCATGTTAGATGAGGTGTGGTGTCAGTTATTAGCTACAAAAGTCAAATTAAATACATGATACATCGAATCATTAAAAACGACTGTCTATCTTAAAAGTAAAAGAGTTTCTAATCCGAAGAAAAATACACATCATGATGATATGCTTATTCAAAGCAAGACAATTTCTAAAAAGTTCACAAACATAGCTTACAACCAACCAAATCCTTAATTTACTCCCAACCATTAAATTTGCTGGTTTTATAATTGTAAGAATGTTGTTTTTGGCGTGTATATGAAGTGGGACTGGAAGTAATGCAAAATACTACAAGAACTATGATAGGAAGGCATAATATGGGTTTCCACATTCCACATAATACTGTTCTAAAATCCTGGAACCATCTAACTACTATTTTATAAGCCCATGTGCCGTAACATGGCGTAAAATATTTAAGTACTTTTATTTTTCGCTATAAATTGCGTATGACATGTCTATAATTTTTTTCCTCCGGGGGTGAAGTTTATATGTACACTTTAAAATGTTCACTAATTAGTAGTTCCAGCAGTATAGTTGGAAACTTAATTATAGCATATCTCTGTCACTAATGCGGTGTAATACTAAACCAATACGCTACAATTTTTCACACGTTAGGGCAGCATTGCGAATGGTAGCAATTTGCAATATAGCATATTTATGTTGATTATTTGAGTATTAAATCTAGTTCAGTTAAAGATTTAACTATTACAATTTACATTTTGGCACACTCTCGCCGCCCACATTCCTTCTTCTCAATCACGATAACCTCCTATATAACGCTTACAACACATTGGTATGTACTTTCAATTTAGACACTTTACTATTGAAACATTTTTATTTTTATTTTCTCACATCAGCCATTCTACAGCAAATAAAGCATGAACTAAATGTAAATTGTTTATTATCATATATATATATCGGTTGTATATGAAGTCACCATAAAGCCACACACACATAGTAGGTATTAAATGTTTCCAATGCAGTCAGGTACAGTCATCGGTGTCACTGTGCAGGGTCCTAGGCGAAGCGACACGGCTTTAAGTGCTTTTGCAATCTTTACATGAAGTCTTCTATGAGGATTATTAAAAATAAGATATTCTTGTAGTGCACGAAGAAAGTTCTTAGATGCAGTGGACACCAGCGACATGCACGAGTATGCTCTATAAATCATGTAAACTCCTGCTAAGCAATCTTCAAGGTAAAACCAGACATCCATAAACCCAGTTCCTGGTAACTTGAGCACTTGAATAGCAACAAATACATCGGAAATAAATTGACAGTAGCTACACCCATGCACCGCCAAGACCTTGTATGCAACCCATTCATTGAATCGATCGGAGATAAGGATCAATTGTTTGTAATCAAATATCAGTCGCTCAATGCTGTATTCAATTCCTGGAGAAATTTTCTTTGGATTTAGATACATTTTACCTAAAAAATTAAATTAAAATTAGAAACTTTTAAAATGCTTGACTTCATAAGACAGCATAACCGATCTCGATCAGCATATTTTTGTTGGGTTACCCGACAGCCTCAGAAGATTTTCAGATTCATTCTTATAAAGAGATTTTATTGATTCAGTCATTCCGTTAATTAAATTGGCTAGCGAAACTCCTTCAATGGTGCAAAGGGATGTAGTTGCAACGTTTACATTCCATGGAGTCATCATAAAGAAGAATTCATGTGCACAAAATATTATTTTAAGCCACCAGGTATCCATCTCAAAAGCGGAGTTAAGTGAAAGCGCAATATTTTGGGTCTGCGTAAAATTGTATTCCCAAGCAAGTGCATCCAATCCACACAATTCCTCTGTTGATTAAATTAATATTTCATACTTCTAAATGGGCTATATATATACCATGTGAAAATAACTACTTATATAAGGTGTAAGGATATATTTTGCTTACAGGTGAATCCAAACGGTAGCCCTATGGTGTCTCTCGACTTTTGACTTCAACTCTGTAACACATCCTAGATTTTTCATGATTGAATTCTCAATTTTCCAAAACGCCGAAATTATCTCTATATAAAAATAAGGGTTTAAAATAGCTATTGTAAAACCATATAAAATATATAGCTGATATTAAGGTTTGATTAGAAAGCCAACCATGCAATGGATATCGAAGATACCAAACACTCAGGCCACACAAAACTATTCCGACACACAGAATGTAATTCCAGTGCAGCAATTTTATCCAGAAAAACCACAGGACCAAAATAGTCAGCAACCAGGAACGCCAAAAATATTGCCTTGATGAATGTATTACAATAAAATGCCCAATAAATTAGGAGTGCCAGTGGTGATGTTGATGTTATTAAATACTCTTGTGAATTTGTTTTAATGAATCGAGTCTTTGATATAGCAAAATAGCCCAAATTATTTGCCACTTCTCTTTCGTACGTTGCAAACTCTTGGCAGTAGTGGTCCGATTCATTCTGATTTTTTAATAACTCATGCCTAGAACTGAATGATGTAGATTTTGGGGATTTTTCTGATGCACCCAATTCTCGGAAAAATTGAGTTGGTACATCAGCCATTTTCAATTTAATCAACCTAAAATTTGAATATTTTTTATTATTTTATTTTATCTTATTTTACTTTGATCGACACAAATTTGCTGTTCCTATTTCATATCCCTCTGGATAGAAAGTGAAAACATTTCCAGCCACACCTTCAAGATTTATATATTGCAAATTTACTCAATTAGGTATTAGGATGACATTGATACAGGGTCATATATATCATCCTTGAAGTGAACCAAAATAAACAAATTAATTAGTTTAATTGCTTAATAACATTGGAATATTTTACTGAACGCATTATTGGTTTCTTCTCACGCCACTTTGATTGGCAACACTTTCGAGAACATGTATTTACAATTATTACAATACAGTAAACTGCTATTCTTGCCTCAGAATTTGTAATTGAAAAATGGATGCAATTATCTTAATTGGCAGTGGGTAGTACGCATTACGCATACTGCCTAAACCAATATATGTTTCTTCCGCCGATGCAATGCATTATATATCTAATAATCCATTGATTTTCACCATATTCACGCGAGCTGTTTCAGGTTTAGTTCAACAATTTAAGTTTTTATTGTGGAATA
The DNA here is from genome assembly GCA_036850725.1 of Orchesella villosa. NCBI lineage: Eukaryota > Metazoa > Arthropoda > Collembola > Entomobryomorpha > Orchesellidae > Orchesella > Orchesella villosa. The sequence continues at coordinate 358 of JAANSM010004005.1, read as the reverse complement.
TGCTTTAATATTTTCGTTGCTGAGATTCTCATAGGATGCATAATTTTCATTCATAAAAAAATGGCCATATAGCAAGTAAAGCCGCATATGAAAAGGCCCGGCTTAATATAAATATATACTTTAGTAGATTATTTTCTATATATAACTCAGTTTATCTTAATTACAAGTCAGGACATAAATAATACAAATGTGTAAACAAGCATTCCGTAAGTTAAACTGTAAAACTGTCATGCATAACCTGAACCTTACCCAAAATTGGTCCATATTGCATACGCAAAAATTCTATCACAAAATACGATAGAAATGTCATAAATTCATGATACAAAAAGTACACATTCATCACAATTACCACAAAGCT
>JAANSM010004004.1:0-11977 GCA_036850725.1 Orchesella villosa | reverse complement strand
GTGAGAGTAGAAAAACATTTGTCATTAACTGAATGTGCCTTCGAATGAAAGTCCGTGAGCCAGGACAGGGTGGGGGTGGAGGGTCCACGTTTACTTCCCTGTGTAACTTTTTTTGTTAGCAGACGCCTCTTTATTTACCCCCAACTGAAGTTCAACTTTAGTGAACCCCAAGCTTTTGTATTCTTCGAGTTTAATAACTGTAAATGTGGCCAAAACACATTGCCCGTCCGAAGGACGGGCTCAATCCACTGGTAATGTATAACCTCTATATTATATGTTAGTACAGACTTAATAGGAATAGGGGAAATGTGTTGTCATTTGATGAGAAGTGAAGAAATCTACCCTTTCATAAATATCTAAACTTTGTGCTAAAATCATATATATCAAGCAAGATTACGCATTGAATACATTGCAATGTCTTTTTGACTTCTAAATCAGTCATGGGCATTGTGATTTCTTCATCATTTACTAGGTCTGAGCTAAAGTTTAAAAAATCAATTATAAATTATCAATGAGAAAATGAAACCATCAACTCCGCGGCATTATACAGACATTTCTCCTAAGACCAAAGTTTTTTAAGTTGGCTATCAGCGCTGTCTCCCTTATGCTATGCTGTAATCCCGTCCTGTTAGGTTAAACCAGAAAAAGTTGAAGGTCAACTAATATAGCTTAGCTTGAAACGGATGGGGGATCGGATGCGTGGAAGAAAAATGATTCATATATTTCTCATCCCTTGACATTAATAGTATTGAAGTTGCCAACATTTTGTAGATGCGTAGAAATGAACTTTTATATCCAACAACCTAAAACTTTTCCAAGTCTTCAATTAATCCTTTAAGCCTATCACCGTCAAAATGGTCTTAAAGAAGAGAGAAATAATTGAATGCTTTTGCTCCAAGCGATATATAACCCTGTCCAATGTAAATGTAACTTTATATGTACGGAGCAGTAATGAACATCTCATTTTCTTTGTCAGGAGGAGAAAGAAAAAAGAGATATCAAACTTATATTCTCTCTGGAACCACACAATTGTTTCTGAAGGGCATTTGCCGATTTGGGCATGCACTTGCTTTTCAATCGTAATCGTATGCACTTGAAATGTACCACATCCCCTTCCTTCCTTCCTCATCTTCTCTCATCATTAGAGAACAACCTAAACCAAGATTATTATGGCACCTGTAAGTTAGCTAGTGCTTTCAGGAATACTTATGGAACGCCCTTCAGAATGCATCAGACTTGAGTTAATGCTCCATTAGCTATAATTTAATTCCTGAAATATTGGCTTCTAGCACGCATTCATTCATTCCTATTTCTTCTGTGATGTTGGTGTGCATTTTAGTTTGAACTATTCAAGATACAGTAGTGTTGCACAAAGGAAGAACAACATTTGGTGATTTGATGTGATGTTGATGTCCTCTTCTAATGCGTAGGAAATACTGAGTCTCAAATTATTCATGCTGTCCTCCTCAACTTATCCACACAGAGATCTCATCGGAAATGCGTAACCCAAGTCGTATTCGTATCTTACTTAAGTCTGTTACAGATCATTTATCTAATTACCAGAAACGCATAAATTTTACTTAAGCTTTTCAATGGTATATAAAGTTAACATGAGAAAGGGATTAGGGATCATTACCCTATTATTACTTTGCACTGCATTGTCAAGAAAGTTCAATGCTTTTTCAGTCTCCTCTCTATAGTTGATCTAAGTTTCTTGTTCCACGAAACTTCCATTAACGTTGTCACTTGCCGTCCAAATTATTGCGTTTAAGNAAACTTCCATTAACGTTGTCACTTGCCGTCCAAATTATTGCGTTTAAGAAGGATAACAAATGCTGCATCACTTGATAATATGGGAGCCCTTTAATTGGTGTTGAAATGTTGATAGTTGATACTTTGATACGAACACTGATGCACACATCTTTACTTCCTACTTTGGCCCGTTCTTAGCTTCATGATTTGTGCCTTATATAATTGGTGCAAGAGATCGTGCTAGAAGATGTAGTGTAATTTGTTCGTAAATGTTTTGTAACGTCCATATTTATCTGCGTTTAAAACGGAATAATAAATTGATATGTGCAAGCAAGCCCCATTTTATATATCTATTCTCTTGGAAAGAACGGGTTACATTTCAGTTTATGACAGGGCTTAGTTCAAAAAAGGGTTTTTAAGATGTAATGAAATGACAACCATGCAACACTTTAAGTTCCTTCTCTGTCAGACTCACCAACAACGGCGTTCGGTGTGTGTTCATCTTTTTTTACTCTTTTACTATTCACAGAATGAGAGAAATATAAATGAGCATGCCGTGATAAATCTCAACAAGGTGCTAATTCTCATAAGCTATTCGGAATTTTTTCATTACAAATAAAAAAAATTCTTTTGTGTGAAGATATAAAAGTGGGATTCAAAATAGGGTTTTCGTGCCAGCATAGTTTACGGTTCCATAAAAAATAATACATACCATATTTTCTGGTTTGTTTCAACTTTTATTCTTAATACGAAAGCATATTGTTCATAAAAGAAGATAAAATAATGACCCCGTACAGATTCAGAACGTAAAACATTTGAATTCATTGTATATTTGTCCATTGTGAGATGGATACACACACAAAGTACAAGTGCACACATGCTGCACAGAGCAGAATAATGTTCATTTTTGGAATCGTCTCAATGGTCTCAAGCATTCGTTTCGTCTTCAGTTTCCGTCACAGTTTGCTTGTCGATCACACTCTCTGCTATAAGCCGTGTAGTTGTCCTGATGCTGGTGGTGAACACCAAAACGCGTGGAATTTCATTACTATTACACACACTTGAATTGAAGTTACATAGAGTGTGAAATTTCAGAGTTTATACCATCCATTACTGTTTCAATGATGACTGCAAAACAATAATTCCTTGTAAATTGCAATAATGCTCTCTTATTTAATACCGTTTCTTCTCTGTTTTGGCTTCTGTTTACTTCACCGTGTGTGACATGATGGCACAACAGAATCGTTATGACGGCTGCCAAAGAATGATATCATTTTGGAGACAGTGATGCTTCACATCCTTTTCACTATAAAAGGCTTTTGCTAGCTTGTTTCTCTTGCTTTTTCATGGTGTTCAATCACCCTTGTAATCATTTTTGTATACAAAAACATCTCTCTAAATGCGTCTCAACTTTCAACCATTATTATTGGGCTTTACAGGTAGGTGCTTATTTGAACATTTACTGCAACGGTTATATGAAAGATTGGGACTTGAGACGACATTTTTTCCGCAGTAAAATGGCACAGTGTGTGAAGAAAAAGGGGTAAAAGCGCCAATTGAAATACATTTGGGCTATTTGGTCTCACCACTAAATCAAATCTGAGCGAGAGCCACTTTTATATAAATGCTCCACGCACATAAAAATATATCAAACAAAAAGCACTTATGTTTATTACATCCGTCCTACCATCAACACATACACGAGGGTCGTATAAAGTACAGAACTACATTGGGGTGATGTTTGACACACAAGTTTAATGTAAGTGCGGAGAGAAAATGTTGGATTGCTTCCAGAATCAACACATTATTAGGGAAACATAAAACGACAAGTAATTCATGTGGAATGTATCTCATCGATATATATTTATATCGGTGGGGGACAAGGAGTTTGAATCGGAATTGATATTGTTGTAACGATAGTCTTTTCCCAAGCATCATACTCTTTTCTCTAGTAAACTTACGACAAACGCTGCCACAACTCAGAATTGAGGGCAAAGAAATACAATATCTACGAAATGGGGAAATGGTCAAAGAATTTCAAAACTCAACAAGTTTTCAAGGCAAATATCAAATATGATAAATGGTACATCATTATAATGCTTCGCTTTTTCTCTTGCCCTAAAAGAATGGCCATCGAGTTCGCTCATCCATAATAAATATTTTATGCGACATTATCTTCACATAGACTTAACGTTATTGCATCTGCATAATAAAATATCGTATACCAAATAGGTCCGTTAAAACACAAAATTTTGTGAAAAATTTGAAAAACAATAACAACCTGTCCAACTACATTACCTTATAAGTGCGTTATGAACATCTCAACTAACGTAAAATGTAAACTTGGCAATGGTGAAAATGAAAAATTACAGCAATTGGCGACAAATACCGTTTCATTCACGCATTGTCTCCAATTTTCTTTTCATCGTCCACCGACACACATACTCCCGTAAGTACAACATCAACATCAAAGTATCAAACTGAGAAACACTTTTTACGGCAATCTTTTCAAGTGATTGAGATGCGTAATTTGTTGTTTATATGTTTGAATTGAAGCTTACAAGGGGGATTGAAGCTCTTGATTGCTGTACAATTTTGCAAAACACGTTGTCATTGTCGCACTAGCCCAAGCCCGTTTGTTTATAGAGATCTAAATTGTATGTGAAATTCAATTTAAAAGATGAAGAAAAGGAGAACTCTTGCTCACAGCCTTTTATTTATTGTGTCATTGTAATGATCATCATGATCGTGATCATACATATAGTGTGCGCGCTTCTTTGTTCCCGTTCCGATTTTGCTTTGTTGATAATAGTAGTTTATAGTTCTTCCGTCCTCCTTTTATACTATCAACTATGTGAAAGGAAGAACAAAAAAAGGGCTACCTATACTATAGCTATACATACGTTTCTACACGACAACTTGGATAAGCCATGAGACATATCAATTGAGCAGGTGGTGACGTAAGTGAACTGTTATTACCGACATTCATTGTCTCTCAATGTGATATATACGTTGTTCCTTTTGATCGAAATTGGTTGTCTCTTTTCTTCTACCCTCCATTGTTTACAATAGGCTTTTTCACCAACAAAAACTGATCACAGAGAGAGAGAGAGAGACTTTTCAAAATGCTTTAAGTTCTCTTTGAAACCGTATAGCTTGGAGCCTAGTTCACACACCATCGTAATTGTAGGTTTCCCGAGAAGCTCAAACGGGATGATGGGAAGAAATAACAACAAGAATTCAGTAAAACTTCTGCCAGGAATTTGGTAGAAATGTGCGTACTTATACTTGCAATGTTGTTTTCATGTATTTTTTTACTTTCCTAAGTGTAGTTCCCTGATGTGATATGCACACCCTTCTAAAACATGTGTATAAGTTCAATGTTATGTACTGACGAATCTGTCCTTTCCAAGTTTGTCACTTGAAAAACTGGTTCGTTTGTTTGTTTGTTTTCTCTCTGATGGAAATTCTCTTATTTTGTTGCATCGCACGGGCACGTGAACTCAAAATTGGTTGTTGGAGCACTTACTTTCCTAATATAAGAAATGAGTTCTTATGAACGCTATTCCAAATGCAATGTCGTATAGTACAGTAAGGTTATAATATAAAAGAACATATTTTCGTGTCATTAATAGCTCCATATGTATTTGTTTTCGTAAACTGTCGATTGAGCCGGGGGACTAGGCTCTTAGAAAACGATCGGTTTTGTTTTGACCGAAATTCATCTCTTGGAAGAGGGTTGGGCCATGATGATAGCTGAAATATATGGAACATTTTTTGTAGCTATGAAGATGGAATGAGACATATGGTGCATGCCAAATGTAGAAGAAGGAGTGAACAGTCTTTGTGGCATCTCTAATACAAAGAATGCATATGTGAGTCGATATCCTTTGTGGAGCTTATTCCCAACTTTTCCTTAGGTTTTTTCTCTCTCTCTCTGGAAAAACTTTCAAGATACAAGAGACTCGAGATGTATGACTACTCTATGTCCTTGTAACAATGTTTACGATTAGTAATGGCCGTCATTCATGTCCAAGCTGAATGGATGTAGATTAAAAATGACTGCAATAAATATTGAATTGATTCTGTGTGTAGAAAAAGTGATCTGACATGACATATTATTACAGAAGAAAAAGTGCACAGAAAATCCAAACAACCTGACTCTCAACAACCTCGATTCTGTTTGGGGTTCGAGCGTTTTGTAAGACTTGAAAGCAACATATCGCATCGTCGGCCGACATCATCTTGTCATTGAGATATGAAAAGTGATTTAGGTACACAAATGTCTTTCGCTTGACCGTCATTATCATCATATAGCGTCTCCAAAGCACGCATCACATGCGAGTCAGTTAATCAAACCACACATACTTAAAGTTTATGTAATGCTGATAGATATAGCATGTCAACAATTTTTTCCCCATTTGCTGTATTAAACGGTTGATCTTGTACGAAAACAAAACACATTATAAACGACACTAACGACTTAAATTACCGTCATTTTAAGATGAGTACACACATTTGTAAAGTATTTTGTATACACAAAGTATATTCCCTGGAAGCAAAATTTAATCGTATATGGCTGAAGAAGAGTGATAAAGGCTTAAATGAAAATTGTGTATCAACTTAAAAATAAAGTAACTCATCCTCATAGCACAGCACTTGACTATAACACAAAAAACTTGTGTAATGTCTAATAGTCTTTATTCCCATTTTAGTTTCCCATTGTACTTTATACTATTTTGTGAATGAAGGCAAAGATCCAAATTTTTCAAACATTATCAACGAACGACTCACTTTATACTTAATGCGATTGAAGAAGGCACAAAACAGAGCGGATACATAATATGTACAACATTAAGCATGATGAGAAATAGAGAGAAAGAGAGGGAGGAGTACGAGCTTTCATTTTAAAACAATTTAAAGCCCCATTTACAGACAATATAATCTAATAATAAAAAAGCTGAAAGAAAGAAAAGTCGTGATATTACATTGTAATAGTTTCGTCTACTGCTTCTGTTCCTTTAGATAAAGTGCTCGTAAAACCTGCTTCCCTCTATCTACTTTTGCCCTTATATACCCACACACTCCTACTCTTATTTAGGACTGTTGGCTGTTTACTTAAATGGGAAATGTAGTTCACAAATCACGCTCGTTCCCTCTCAATCCTATTCCATGTCCTTTTTAAGATCTTTCTCCTTGTTTCTGTGTAACTATACGTAAATTAGTGGAATGTATATGGAACCTTTTCCTCCTACTCATCCCCTAAAGGGATCTTATTCCCATCTATTCATTCATTCCTCTCTCCGTATTTGGATACTTCATTGAGACAAAAGTGAAAGTAAACTAATTTTCCCTTCATATTCTTTCTCCTCATCAATGCTTTCACAATTCTACTAAGATTTCTCCTTAAAAGGAAAATAGCGTAAAAGCATAAGGAGAAACACGCATGGAGCAATATCATTATACAACTTACACCATACATTTTTCCTCAAGGATCCCATTAGAGTTCACGAATGTTGAAAGTGCTTAAAAATATTAGAAAGTAGTGGAGGAGAGAGAGCTCCGTTATTTAAGTAAGTAGCAAAAGTACTCTTCAACGATGCAGATACTCATCGCCTTTACATATACATATTGTATATATGTACACCTACACACATAGACAGTTTCTTTACAAGCTTAATTTTAAGCATGATCCATACGCCTACATTTTCAGGAAATGGCACACAATCTTTTTGTTGAGTTTTCCATTTTAGTGCCCAAAGGGTACATGTGCTATGTACTATATGTATACACTCTACACTGCATGTGCTATGGCCTGGGATATGAATTGGATGTAGGAAAAACGAAAAATTGGATTTCCTTTTAGGTATTACACACACACAAGTATAATTTTACCAGCCACTTACAGGCATTTATGGTTATTATACGAGTTGGGCCCAAGTATAAAATAACATTTAACTGGAAGTGTACTGCAATGTGTAAGTAACACACATTTCCAAACGTGAATATGTGTGTTGAACAGAGCGTCAACAACCATAATAAAATAACGAATCAAATTACTTTGCAATGTTGTTGTAATGTGATGCAATTGAGTTAACCAAATGAGGAGGATATGATATGGAATAGTTGAAGGATTTTGATCAGATCTGTTCTAGTTGTAGTGCCTCACCAGACCACCAAATGCACGGGACCATGTAAGTATGCACGGGAAGATGGTAGAAATGCCGCCAAAAAAATTCTTGGTAAAATGTATTTCCTAGATTCAAGACTATTCTAGTTAAGGAATTCTAAACAGAAATTCGATTCTGGTTGCTGTTGCGAGAGATATAAAAAAACTCGTAAAGGATATATAGTATATGAAAATAATACATACATACCCACATACAAACGTTATGAAAAAAGGATCCCCATTCAACAAAACCCGTATCAATAATGCCCTTTACTTAAACAATATATTTTCCCCTATTTTTCCTCTAGAATGGCAATGAAAATGGCCCATATATTAGCAATGTACACTTTTTTTCATGAGTGAATGTGGATGAAATGGGTTCGAGTTGCTTTTACTTCCTTTATTTTCTAACATTCAGAAAAAAAAGAAGTGGCTTGGTTTTTGGCTTGAAAAGAAATGGTAGGTAGTATAAGAGTATAGTGTAGTAGTTAGTTTGGGTTTTTTTACAGAAAAATGTTTTCTCGGATGTTGAGACTAAGTGAGTGAGTGTGTGAAATATGATAAAATTTTTTGGATGTTGGAACAGCATAACGGTGCCTTATGAAGATTAATGACAACCATGTTTCATTTCTTCTCTATACCCTTCTCCCTTACACATTGCACTCTGTAGTACAGACAGCTTGCGTGTAAGTATATATGGTGTAGTAGCAAAAGCTCTAGATTTTGTTTTTTGCGACAGATATATTTTAGGGAGATTTTGGGTTCTTGGCTTCATAAGAAAAACAATAAAAGGAAAAGCAGGATGAAAGAAATTGACTTTAGTGAAAGCAGTGAAAGAGTGACTGGGTGAATGAAAGAGTGAGATGTGACTGCAGCAGTGACCTTAGTTGCTCTTTTACAAGGAAATGTGTTTAAGCTTAAATAAATTTCGTCTTGTAAATGCCATCAAAACTTGCTTGCACCACCATTTCAAATATGACTAACTTATAAGTTATAATGATAACTATACATAATAAATGTATACAATATATATGCATATTATGCTTTAGGTATTACACATGTATTATGTGCTTTCATTCCTTTGTTTGAAGACTTAGTCAACCCTGCATTCCAATAACGGATGCAGAACAATAGACTGATTCATTTTCTTGCAACCACGTTCAACGTTTGACGTTCGTGCCGGAATAACACAACACCTCGAATATATATTAGATTTGTCTTGTGAGAGCGAGCGTGTGTGTTGGCTAGTTGGCTTGGAGGCTGAGTAAACAATGTCGTTTGGTCTTTACTTATCTTATACCTACGTACAGCTTTGACTTTGTTGTATTTGCTTACTCTTTTGGCTACGAATACTAATAGTATGTGAAAAGGAGACATGTGAAGGCAGCCGCGTTAAGTGAACACGACGGGCCTGAGAAAGATGCTGATATTGGTAGGAGTTGGGATATGGAACTCGTTTTCAAGAAGAGATTTCATGTCAAAACAAAACAACTCTGTATTTACTTTTTGTTCTGGTTTAGTCCCTTGTTTCTTTCGGACCAAGCAATGCATGTTACAGCTTCCAAGAAAACGACAGGGAAATTGTTTAATTAACATTGAACAAAATCGAAACAAATTTTACTTTTACATAACATAAAAACACAAGAATCATTGGTTGTAAGTAGAAAAAATAGGGAAATATTTGGAATTTGCATTAGCATTTCAGAATTTCAGATAAACATTTCCCTTCTCAATGACCCACGTCAGAAATAATCGGATGTGAGTCTATAGCTTGTGTAACTCTAACATAAAAAAGGTAATTTTGTTTTATACATCTTATAGATTGCATTCCATTCCTTTTCAAAACAACTGAGAATTCTTTCAGCAAGCAATTAGCACACAAGCTATAGAGGTTTAAATTAAGCATGCCATCCCATCCCATGTACTTAGCATCAAAATCTGAAAGAAATGCTGAAAAACGGGCAATCCCAAAAAGTAACTAGTATATTATTACATACATTAAACACAACATTACATGTATACATTAGCAACTCTTATTTCACAATCTACTTAACAATTTTGGGATGCAATGCTGCTGCTCCTAGTTAGTTTCTACTTTCTGCCCTTTCATTTCATCAGGAAGGAAGGGAAAGAAAAAGCACTTGGTAAGCCAATCATCAGTGACATTCCCAAGTAAAATAACAACATCAACAGTAGCAAAAAGCTTTAGCTCTTAGCTCAGCACTGCTGTGAGTTTTAACGAGCTACATGTTTGTGCCTAAGCAGAAATAAGGAGTAAGTTGATTGAGCCTTTCTGGAAGCAATGATGATGATGAGGTTGTTGTAAGCATATAATATATATAAGCATCTTGTCTTGGCTGTATACATTTCCACAACTGTATTTACTCCTTTTTACATCCTACAATATGTACTCACTTCAGACTTGATGTCTCCGACTCAAAGTTTGAAAAAACACTAATCCCTTCAGAGGATCCCCAAAGTGGGGCACACACATGATACAATTATTATACGTAGGCATTACATGCAGAGAGGAAGATTGTTGTGTGACTGTGGCATCCGTAAGAATCTACATTTGCTAGCTGACTCTACCTTCTATATTCTATATATTCTACTTTCTACCCTAAAATAAAACGGTAGAGTATAAGTAACTGTATTACAAAGAATTATACAGCCTTGTTTCCAAATAGATTAAGGGTCCAAGTGACATGAACACTTCGAATGTCTCTTTTTATCTTATTCCATGAGGATGAAACGTTGAACGTAAAACCGTAAACACGGGGATATATATATAGTATATGAAGAAACGAAATTAAGATTGTTCCTCATTCTCATTAGTTTTTTTGCTGCTCCTCACCAAATGTCAACAACAATAGGAATACTCAGGAAGACAGTATATATGTAATGCAATGCAATATCACATTGTAAAGATGTGCTAGCAATCACATAGACTCTAGAGTCTAGAGAAAGGGTCCTTTCTAAGAAGATCTAGTTTCATTTTCGTTACATAAGCTACAGTGTAAATGTGAAATAGTATTGGGAGCCGGGAGTCAGAACAGAACCGCATTCACACTTTATGTATAACGCAACATAAGTAAGACCATCGCATCGTCATCATTCCCGTTCAAAAGGAGTAATAACGTCATGTTTATGTGTGTATCTCATGTAGTTAAAATGAAAAATTCGACTAAGATTTAAGATGATGTTGGTGATGAGCCGAAGCAAAATGAGAGTACTTATACTTTGGTACTGGTTCGTACAACAACGTATGAACGCCAACAAATGTAGCATTTTTACTGCCAAGTTGGCTTACTTTCCGGCCTGCTCACCCAAAAATGGAATGAAAGAGCAGTAAACGTATTCAGAAATGTATTCTTGAACAGTGATTCCAGCCTACGATAGCTGTATTTGGAGTTGGAGTTGTTGGAGACACACACACAAGAGTTGACACATGAGAGGATACTCAACTTGGCTTTTACAGCCTTATGACTATCGACTATATACTTACTTTCTTTCCTATTTTTATTATTATACAGCTGTTATCCTCCATTGAGCACATGATCGAAAGTATGTTGGTGTTGGGATATTATATTGGGTAGGTATATAGATATATTGCAGCTTGCAGTTTCTCACAAGATGAACTCAACGATCGCACCACACCACCACCAACAGTCTTATTAGAATCTTTACACATGATAAATTATTTACCAGTTCTTGACTTGTGTTCCTTGGGGTTCCTTATGTCGCCGTAATCCTCATGTTATGAATCTCCATATCCGGCCTGCTCCTTACTCACACACACTCTTGTCTTTTATATATTTCTTTACGTATATATATCTCATATAGATATGCAATATTATGCAAAAGTAAATTTAACGTTTGGTGTCATTTGTAAACCTTAAGTTTTAGCTTGATGTGATGTGATTCCTATCGTGACAAATGCCTAAAACGAAGGAACGAACCCCATCTTGTTGTTTCAAATGAACAGCTGCATAATTAATTTACAAGTCTCACGTTTTCCCTTGTACCCACATTTTATCCTGAGGCAGAGGAGAACAC
>JAANSM010004003.1:0-11978 GCA_036850725.1 Orchesella villosa | reverse complement strand
TTACGGGTTTCTCTATTTTTGTTTCAACATTCATTTGAAATTCCATACCTCCTTTTTAACATTCTTTATCAGCTTCTCTTTCAAAGCTTTGTTGTCTGAAAATGGAAAATGAAAGAAAACTATTGATCTCTTTTTCTTTTATATTTCTCTATTATTATACATTGTAACTCATCATTTCATCATCATCTTGCAATAAGGCGTACACACGCTTCTGAAACTATTTTTGTATCAAATACACGGTACAGCTTCTTTCAACAAAGAGGACGTGTGTCTATGCAAAGCAGGGTTTAATTTTCATGTAATGTAAAAAGAAATAGTATCATATTACGCTTTCGTAGAATTCCCCCATAAAACATACCTTGACAAGTAGATCCCATCTTTGGAACTTATCACAATTCACAGCCGATTACCTACAAAAATTATACTGCTTCCAACCAAATCCAGAACGGCACGGTTCGATGTAGTATAGAGTGTACGATTTTTTCGCTGCAATACAGCCAAAAGCTATTTTTCAACGAAAACTAATGTTACGGTGAGATGAGCTTCCCAGCCTTTTTAAACGTTCATTCATTCATGCGTAAAAATATTGATCGATCTAGTTTTGTCTTCTTTACGCCTTGATATTTGGGATCCTGGGGAGTCTTGTTAGGAGAAAGAGGTGAAACAAGATGCTATATATTCGTATCGAATGGTAGGTAGGTTGACTATTTCTTCTTCGGATTTTCTTCAGAATATCACGACAATCAATGGCGACAGCAGATAAATGCTTATGTAGATCAAGACAAATGAGATTAGACGAGGGTTTGGAGACAGTATTCAGCTCCTCGTTTGATTTAGCTTTCTGACTAGTGGTGTGGCGAAGATATTGGCAAAGTTTTTTGGCTTTGAATGTGATAAATCAAGGTACGTGTTTGAGTGATGTAGTCTAAACATATTATAAATTCCAGGCATCACAAAAAAACCTAACAGCTACATATTATCCGTTTTTTTGACAGGATGAAACAAGGTACTACGTTTCCGGAGTAGGAATGCTGGTGGGCTGAAAGGAAAGTAGAGGACTGTCTTTCAGTTCATTCCTGTCTTCAGGGTTTTTGCCGTCCATTACGGGAGAAACTGAAAAGAAAAAAATATATGGAACGTCATATATTTGCAAAAACTGATTATGCAATTCCGGAAGTAATGTCCTGTCTTCAGGGTTTTTGCCGTCCATTACGGGAGAAACTGAAAAGAAAAAAATATATGGAACGTCATATATTTGCAAAAACTGATTATGCAATTCCGGAGGTAATGCTCCAAATATCTGATCCAACTCGTTTGGTAAAGCTTCATTTACATACTTTCAACCTTTCAAGAGTCACGTTCCGTTCTTGACATTAGAAATGCCGACAACCAAATCGTTTCGGAATCATGTTTGCATGAATCAACAAGCTCTCTCTGCCTTTGCCAAAATCAATCAAATTCATATTGATATGAATGCTCCAATATGTACTTTAAATCTTACGCCAACAAGGTATACTTATATCGTATAAAGTTGCAGTATGTTGAAAAGTTTAAACGTTCATTCTATTTATTAATCTCCCACGTTTCGTTTGCAGAAGCGAACAACTTATACCTACATAAGTAAACCAGCGTGAAATCGTATGTATTAAGTTATTGCACGTTATTTTACCTTAAGTTCAAAGTTGAAAAGGTAAAGTAAGGTAACAACCTTTTGTAATTTTCAATGGAACCCCATTTTCCTTTCCACTACCGACTCACACAAAACCACATACCTGACGAGAAATCTGTAATAATAATAATGAATTGAAGAGCTGCAGGGGATATATGCCAACCACAGACCACTAAAACCACCATCGTATTCATTCACTTTGCTTTTATTCTCAGAAGAAAAAAGTGTTTCTATCATTAAGCTACCTTGTTTCTCCATCATATTCACTCATCGTTCATTCAGCGAAATTGAACTTAACACAATAATCCTGATAATGAGTGACGTTGGATGAAACACGTGAAAATAATAAACATTTTTTTCAATATTTTTATTTTTCATACTGAAGTCCTCACCAGATCCAGGAAAATTATGATCGACATTTAGTATAAATTTTCTATCTGACGATGAGTAATAAGAAACTATATAAAAATTTAGTTTCATGATTCTTCCGCTTTGAGATGTAAATGAGTAAGGTTGAGAAAGCAAAGGAAAAATTCATAGGAGCTCTCGACGCGAAGACAAAGTAGAATTTTATAAACGTGGAACAACAGGTATCCATAAAAGCTACTGAAAGCGTTTTCGACGTATCCAAGATTCTGGTCGTTTCCCTTATAATTTATGACAGGTGATTATATCTAACCTGTATATATGCTGGTAGATGGGCTAAGCCCAACATTTTACACGGCCCATATGGAAATTCTCGTTTTTGCTTGAGTGCCAAAAGTACTGAACCATGTAAAATAACTCATTATGCTGTAATTTAATATTCGTTTAATTATGGCAAAGTTGTTGGTGTTGGCAAGTGAAACTTTTGCTTTTACTACTGAAATGGCACGGAATGTGCTACTACACCCTTCTCAATTTTTTTAAGTAGAGATTTAGGTTTGACGTGAGAAAAGTGTGTGTGTTCGCCATTAGCAAATACATGAGTTGGCTCAAATGCCAAAAAATATTTTTCAACATAAGCTAACTTTCTCCATGAAAGGAAGAAGAGAAAACAATTCATTTCATACACGATTAAAATGTTCCTACCCACGAATTTTTACGATCACCATGTAAATATGACTTTAGACTCACATTGCCCCAGGGTAATGTCAATATTTTGTGATTTCTTCAGAAGTATACCATTCATGATATTACTTGCACGCTCATATTACATCTTTTAGCTCCATCTTAGTAAAACTCGAGACGAAGTAGTTTTTCTCAGAATTTCGGATAAACCATGGTTGATGGTGTGTACGATACAGTATTTCCAGGATAAATGGCGTTTCTAGCACACTTCCAAGGATAAATGCCAAATTGCAAGGAGCAGGTGTGGTGTTTCATATAATATGCATGTCTTATATACGTGCTCAAGCCCCCAATTTATGCAATTTGAAGGATTTGTTTACTTAGCCTTCCTAAGTTTCAGCAAGTTGTAGAGTAAGAAAGAGAAAACATCCAGAAACACTTGCTTCTACGATGTTTGCAAATTTGAGTATAAACGGGGTTAAAAAGGAGTTTCCCGTCCACCTTCTCTCAAGATTTTTTCTCCGTTCAAGAGATCAAAACACTTTGTCTTTGCAGCACCTAACATGTATCATCTTAAAGGTAGACAGTCATTACTTTCCGTGTTTGAAACAAACTTTCTATAAACTGCTAACAAAAAACTAACAGGAGTCTACGATAGATTATGTCGAATGAACTAAAGGGCAAATGAGAGGAAGGAAGTGAAAAGGATGAAAATGTAAAGGTTGCTAGAGAAAGGCATTGAAACCTGAACTTGGAACTTGAGCCGACCAACTTTATCATATCATCATCGCCTAAACCCTGTTGGGTTTATTATAATGCACCCACCTTCGATCATAGTCTCTCGATACTGATAATTATAATGCCATATGGAATAAGTAGTAGTAGCGGTTACAGTCGTTCCATCGTCACAACTTGTTTTTCTTTTCTTTTAGATGGAGCAGCGGGGCTCTTAGAAAATGCTACATGATCTCTTCCTTTCCTCTTAGTACACATGAACAAAATGGGGTATAACAACACCGAAATCGTTATAATGTATCCTTTTCAATAGAAAACACCTTTCTCGTTAAAAACTCGAACATTCTTAGTATAAATTTGTGTACAATATACACACAATAGCTAATATGAATGTGTGATTATGATTGATGAGTATTGTGGAGTGGATAAATACATAGCTTAACACAGAAAGTAACTCGCATAGAAAGATTGTTTGTGGGTTGTACAGAAGAAGTAAACTGATTTCTAACACGCGTAATTATACTACATCACCCCACTTCCCAATATTTAAGAATGTCACAAATCCCACTTTATATATCAACTGCTTCTGTACTTTTGGGCGTTATGGAAAGTTCTGTAAAGTCTTTCAAGTTATGCTTGAGTTTATTAAGTAAATGTTTGCCTTGGATGGCAAGGTGGTCAATTCACTAATTTCCTGTCATTGGTTGACCTTGTTGCTAACAGGATTTTGTGCACGATCACACTAGGACGCATGCACTACTGCAGAGATGAATATTTTATCACCTCAATTTACATGGGGAACGTTTGCACAAAAATAAAACTTTTATTGGAGTTGTAATAAGAATATCCTGGTCCTGGTCGCTATTACTTTTTGTGCAAAAAAAATTTTCTTGCTACCCTTTTAAGCTTTTATAGAATAACTAAACCTTCGTTTGACATTTAACGTCATCATAAACTTGAAGCACCACTTCCTGTATAGCGAATTAATATGGCGAATGTGCCAGAAAGTTAAGTAAATTTAATGTCACAAGAAGCGCTTATCATGCAAAAAGTTTTGTTAATGAACTTCTCTAGTCGTCATCAAATTTATGTGTGTCAGTCAATTGGAGCAACATATTTTTTCTAGTTTGAATTATCAAAGAGCTAGCTGCATGTACGTTTGAGCTGTTTACAGGTCACATGCACATGTGATGCAATAATAGAACTTCAGACGAGTCAGATTGTCGCGACTATGTAACACGCTAGAAATTTTCTTAGTAGAAAAGTCAAGCTTCATTTAGGAAAAATGAAACCAAATAAATGAGAATTGACTAGACTAATGTTTAGTGCTATTTCTACATATATATGACACTTGTAACATTAGATCAGATAAAAAATTCATTGGTGCATGTGAATAAACAACGAGAAAAGTTGAATAACAATATCTGGGAAAACGAATTCATGTAATTGATTCTCAATTCCGACGAAGTTCGTATGATCGTGTATAGAATACACAGAAAATTTTCATACCTATTTCTCGGTATATAATAACTCATTGAATACACAAAAATTGTTACGAAAGACTATATTCACGAAAAATGTATATACTTAAAGTGCACCAGCTGCCAGCAGCACCATTCATATTCATCAAATTATCGACCCAAACACTCAAGTCTTGCTTGCATCAGAAATTCATATTCCATAATGAAGACTGCAAGTGGATAATTATAATTAATATTCCAATGAATTCAAGAATTTTGCTCTTTGAGAAAAAACACTAATTAGAAAGAATCGGTTTGAGGCAAACTTTCATTTTAGTAAATGAATCCATTACTTTAATGATTTAACTAGACTCAGGATCACTTAAAATCATCAAGTGCTTTAATAATGATCAAACGAAAACTTAATAAGTTCAACCGAAAATAGTAATCCTCTTTCCTCTATATGATGATGAGATCAGCAGGTGTACCATAGAATTTCTTGGAGCTATATATGTAATACCTCGACTAAAAGTCTATTATCTTTACTCCAAGAAAAAGATCTGAAACGAGCAAGTTTTTCTCTGTATTACTTGTGTTGACATTGGTGGAATTAGGACGAAGTCAAAGAAAAGTTGCTTGCCTTAAATTGTATTAGTAGCCCAACTTCCTTTCATTTCCTAGTCATTACATTTCTTCCAGAATAACATGGGGTAAATGCAAGTCCAAGAATCTCAGAAACAGAATATGGTATTAACTTTCAAGCCCTTTGAACAGAAAAAAATCCTTCGTCTTGTATAATATTCACAAAGCTGACTTATGAAGTGTCAGGCTTGATAACGTTGGTAGCAATACTTTGGTGTGTGATCTTCCACATTAAAAGAAGCAAAACTCAACAAGTTAGTCGATTGAGAATCTTCAAACTAGAGCAATTAGAAAGAGCTCACTTGCAAAGAAATAAGTTTGCATTCTTTGCTCACTAACATTCTTTCCTTTGAAAATCCTTTAAAAGGAATTACAAAATAGTGCTCCCTCCATCCAATTAATAATGAAAGGGAAGTCAACCGTATGTGTGTTATCGACACTGCAAAACTATATAATTATAAACTTTTACCATTATAAACTAAATACAGAACGAAATCAGAATTTCCCTGGAAAAGATACATCATTCTATTTCATTCACATAGTTTCCTCTTTCATTTCGTAGTACAACATTTGATAACTTCTCTCCAAAATACAGGAGAAAACCACAAGAATCCACCACAAATTCTCATTCCTACTGAATCCTCTCTATAGTACTAGTAAGTCTGATCCCCATTTCATTGAAAATCTTCATATCGATGAAGTTGTTATGTATGTTGTACACTTGGGAAATGGCTGAAAACCACGTTATTATCCAATCTGTTATCAAATGTACGTGTAGACATTAGTTCATTAATTAATAATAGGAAATAATATCTTTAGCGAGTGCTTTTCTGGACTATGACGTAACACGTTGCTAATGTACTACAGTATATTGAATGGCGTGTAGTATGCAGACCTCCGTGCGATAGGAACAAACACATAATGTCTGCTAATGAAAGTTGGGTTTATGGTTGTTGATGTATCTGTTAGCTTACATATCTGTAATGAACACTGAATATTTGTTATACAATAGCCACTAATATATAAAAATACTGCACACACCACATGGGTAAGACCCTTTTAGGAGCAGTATTATTAACCACATTTGATTTTGCATCTAGCATGCTGTTGCACGTTGCAACCACATAAAAACTTTTATATGAGGAGATGGATAGTAAAACTCATTCTTTTATGACTGAAAATAAACATGCATGCAAATGAGTTAAGGCGTTTAAATTAGAAAAGTCTCTATCATTGTCGTATCGTAACCGATAGAAACTTGTTAACAAAAAGTTGTGACCATGGCTTCTTTTTTCATTCCTAGTTTTTCGTTACCAAGTAATTTTAAGCAATCTAGTCGCGTAAATCAAGTGTCATTATTCGTATTGTTAAACTTATTCGTTTTATATCAAATTATTTGCTCGCTTTCATTTCTCAGCCAATATGACAATGGATAGTAATTATATCTAGTTTTCTTTAATGCGCTTGTATTCAATGTCAATCTGACACAGAAACAGCTAGGTATTAAGGTATTAGAGCGTCACTCTAGCTGGAGCGATTTGCGTCAATGTTCAGCTTAAAATTGAAACTGCGAATGAGTTCATACCATTGTAATATGAATATCCTTACCATCCTATCCTAAAAGATATCCTAACTTGTAGTGTTGAAGGCTGCAGTATCTTTGCTTAAATGTTCCTCGTGTTTCTAATTTAACGTAAATTCCCTTGTTATTTATGCCTCACGTGTGTCCACAGAGTCCTACCATTCCTTTGAAGAATAATTACACCTTTAATAATGAGGATAATAACAAGCATGTAGCTTTAACTATTCGCTTTGCACTTTTTAAATACCCTTAAATTATGTAATTTTATAGAGTAAAAGTTACAATTTATTTATAATGGACAAATAACTTACCTCACACTGCTGATTTCAAAACAACATCAACGTTTTTCTTTGTAATTAGTAAAATAATATGTACACAATGTGAGGAGCAAACATTCATTCATATCACACACTCAAACCAAATCACAACCAGAGCAGGAGCGCAACTTCTTTTATGTCTGTAGTTGGATGGAACAACCGAGTGAGTGACTAGAAAAAAGCATGTTAAACAACCACGAGCTTTGTAAGACAACCATAATCATCAGCATCATCATCAACCTTCCTTGCCACATCAAACGAAAAGGTTGTACAGGAAAAGGAAAGAACTGCTAGCTAAACCACTTCCACGTTTAGTTATAGGACATAGGACAGTGTCCTATTCCAAACATGCTTGTTTAGAATGTAGTGAACTGCACTGTACACCAGGTTATACCACAGTGGGCATTTTTGCTCCAGCATATTTCTCTCGGATGAGCTTGCTTGCCAATGCGATGTATTTGATTTGTAATACAAATACTGGCAGCAGTGAAAAAAGATCTAGTTTCGCTAGTTGGTATTGAATTCATCAACACACACACACATAAATACACAATGTGTTATCATATCAACCAGTGGAAAGCTTTGATCCGTCTACCAATCAAGAATTGTACATAGATATTCATGAATGTAATAGTAATACATAAATAACGACGCCTTTATGTTATAAATCGGCATTTATTTATCAATGTGATGTAGAGAAGAAGCGAGTCGTTCTAATCCGACAAAACTCCTTCTTAATTGAGTTTGCTATTGTGACGTTACCGTACAACACATGTGCATTTTTTGATATAGGTCGTTAGCTTAAGGCTCATTTGAGTAACATTTGTCCCAATTATGTTGAACTACGTACGCAATATACGTTTACGTGACGTATAAACTAGTCAATAGTAGTAAAGTGCGGGATTCATATGCGTTGGCACTTTTAACGGTAAAATAACAGGATTTGAGCAAGTGCTTACATATGCGTTTCAAGCTGTAAAGGTAAGTTTAAATTAATGTCATCAAGATATGTAAATTTACTGTAAAATGGAACTAGGACTGACAAGAATGATAAAGTCATGAAGTGTTTTATATTGCCCCTGTTTCCAACCACAAACTTAGTATTCACATTCACGCTCATTTACATGAATCAGCAATTTGATCAATATTAATCAAAATGAAATCTTTTTGACAGACTGAATGGCGTAAACCACAATCACGCGCATGGATTCATACCTGGCATTTAGTTAATCCCACAACTACGCTATAAGCCTTTCTACTGGAAATATATATTCAACATCCAGAAGTCTGGAGTCTGGACCACGTTGAGAAAGTTAGATGAACAAAATGCACGAGATTTTTTATGTCATTTCTGTGCTCATTACATGATATGTGACTTACAACATAACACAAGCATGCACACATACGTGGATACTTTTCGTTACTTTCAGAATAATATTCTATGCTATTTTCGTTCACCAGTTGAAGTTGAACCGAATTAGAGCAGCACTAACAACGAAAACAGCAGTAGGTAAGCTCATGACGCTCCTAAATGATAACGATTTTTGTTTTCCCCATGGCATATCTTTTAAGTTTATATTACATCAATTTAGTCATGCTTATTTTCATAACTTACAAAATTATTGCCTGAAAAGCACTCTTCCATTAACGGGGATTACTAGAGAAACAAAGGATTAGCCCAATGTACAACCTCAGCCGTTTTCTCGGTCTCTACCTCTGCTACCCTTGCATGACTACTTGCGTTCCATAACGTTCTTCCTTCCTTTTCACGGAGGGAAAGGAAAAAGGAAATTGCAGGGACACATTATTATATAATTCGTGATATCGTCAGCATTCTCCGCTCCTCGTCACTTGTGTCGCAGAACTGTATCTCTGCAACAGACGCTTTCACTACTGCTTTCTCAACTACTTTTTTCATTTTATAGTAAAACATTTATTTTCTCTCAGATACACTATACCAGAACGTTGTTTCATAGAAGAAAAATGGGTTAGTTACCCTGCTGACGTGAACTATAAATTGGAGCAGTAAGCACTGTCTAAAGTATGTAATAATCATTGCCATGTTGTTAGGCATACGTATTTCCTAATTATTATTAAAATATCAGGTAACCAAATAAAAATCCCTAAAAGAAAACCTTGAACGATAGCACTCCGAAATCATATTAAAAAAGTTGATTCGAATGCTGATATTTGTAAACCTGGTGAAAAATCGATCTCGAAGATTGTAGGTTCCACTGAATGTTAACGTCATGATGTTGGAATCCCGCCTTAAATAATTGAGAGAATGATATACTACGATGAAGTAAAAATGATTGATTTTGATTGGTAGGAATGGTACATTAGCCACATATACTATATACTATGAATCAAATTATGCTATAGTACACTTTACTCCCACTCCTATTGCTTTACGCTCTAATCACATATAATCACCCTCGAACCAGTGAGGTAACTTAAAATATTCTGAATCCACTTGTTCTAATCCGAATATTTTGCTGTTGCAAGAAGCATTCAACTGAGAAATTAGGTTCTTTCACGTGAAATTTGATTCAAAGCCAAACAAGATTCGTCTCTCAAATTTCATAATTCCAGATCATTTCATAGACTTCAGGAAGGCGTACCACATGGGAGATTCATTTATTTCCGGCTTGGTTTACATCATCAACAACAACATCATCATCATCATTTTACAACAAAATATTATTATTTAGCATCAAATTATGGAAAAAGACGTTTGGAATTTGTTATGATGCCAGTTGTTAACTTGATATTTTTAATATTTGGAGCACTACAAAGTCCTCCACTCCAATTTTGTTTCCCACATTCCCCCATGAAAGTATTATAATCATGGATAATACAACAACGCTTGTTATGCTATGCCTCGGCTCCAGCGTCCTGGTTAGATTTATACATCTCAGTTACCTATCATGTTATTTGTGTTCACTCCAATTTTTTGCGGGTTCTTGCTTACACACGAGAAAGAGAAAAATTGGATTCGATTGTAGATCAAATTATATAGAAGGTTTTGTATTGTGTACTCAGTCTGTGTGTGCTCCTTCCTTACTATTGAGTTCGTAGAATTGTGGTAATTTAACGGTTGTTGACGATAGAACAAGTGATCTCATCCATTCAACCAAGCAATGCCATGCTATCATTACCAAAAAAGAGATGGAGAAAATGGAGCCGAAAGATGAGAAATGAAATCATCAGTATCAGTCACCCACTTCTTTATTACAATCTACTATTTTGTGGTGTAGCGTAACGTAACGTAACGTAAAACGGGTTGTAAGAATACTCACTGATGATTACAACTCACAAATACAACCAACAAACTCCCAGTTTTGTTCAGGTTGATGAAATCTAAGCTTACTCTTCTATGAATAGAAGTGTAACTAGATAAAATGAACAGCCGTTTTTAACCGTCTCATCTACCTACTACATAATCATTGCATGACAACAATCCTATTGTTATTACCATTTCTAAAGTACAGAGAAGAAAGGGTCTCATTTTCCCAAGAAGAAATTAACAGAGAAAAATTGGATGGTAAACAACTACCTTAAAGTGACCATATGTTTGAATTCTTTTCTACTTTGGGATTTGGTAAGGAAAGAAAAGGAAAGAAGTGACATCAAAAGAATGTATATATATGTATGAAATAGGATACTCAAGTGGCAGGTTTTTAGTCTTTGTCTTTTTTACACATATATTTTGTCACGCTGTTTGTTTTTCACTTGGTTCTTTAGAACCTTCCAGCATTTTTTGGCTACTTTCTCTCCTGTTTTATTTCTTTAAAAGCTCTCTATAAAAATTGTAGTAGAGCTCATATCATATAATTTCCTGCTCGTGACAAGGACTTCGTGTTTTAATGAAAATAAAGTAAGGTTAGAGAGAGAGAAAGAGAAAGAAAGAAAAAGTCATGTTAGAATGGTATCTGAGATCTGTACCTAGTGACAAAAAACAAAACTCATATAAATTCTACTAGTGTTTCATCTCAAGTCAATGGTAATTTTTAATGGTTATAAAGAGTTATATAAAAAGGGGAAAACAGGAAACTACTTAGTGAAATGTTAACGTCACGTCCCCGTTCATGTTGCTCTGCATCCGTGTAATGATCTTTGCAACGAAGTCATGCACTACTTATGTATAAAAGTTGTAGCAAAAAAAACGTTGAAACACTTGCCTTTTAATAATGTATGTATGCAAACGTATGCATTTATCCATAATATGTAAGAGTATGAAAAAAAAGGAAATATCAACAACAGAAGTGTACAACAAGGACTCAGAAGAGATGTAATTCTCCATTAAATAATAGAATGACAGGAGTAGGACGTGAATAGAGCTGTATAATGTCACTAAAGTAGTTTAGCCCGACACTAGTAATAACTTGTTGTTTTTTAACCTCTCATCAAGCTAAGCCTTTTTGGCACAATTCCTTTTGTATTCCACGAAAGCTTCCAAGCCATTGCAGAAAAAAAAGTCATTTGGGAATCTCCATGAAATGTACTTCCTTTCTCATAACAAA
>JAANSM010004002.1:0-11981 GCA_036850725.1 Orchesella villosa | reverse complement strand
CCATTAAATTATATCCCTTTTGATTTTAATAAGCATATCATGCCCCAATTAAAATTCCTTCGAGTACAAGTATACAACACAAGTAAAAAAATGTAAAAAACACAAATATAGTAAAAAAAAATTGCAAGTTTAAATGTTTCCAATTGACTTGGAGTCAGTCACATTTCAAACATAAATGTATAACAATTCTCTTGTTAATAGTAAAACTCATAGTAAAAACGTAAACATATTGAATCATATCGTATCGCGTGAGACGTGAGTCGTGAGACGATTCCTGCAACTTATTACAACCAGTGGACCTCTAAATAAATGTCATTTTAAGGTGTGCATTTAGTGTTTCTGCTTTCCTCATTTCTAAGCCCTGATTTTGATTTAACTACATGATAATAAGGAGAAGAAACATGATGTTTCTTGTTACATGCAATATTAACCTTCATATATAACTCAAGAATCCACTCACTCGCATACTATAACCATCATCATCATATTATTCATCACAGACATAACCTAGACTTTCTACGAGGAAAATTAAGGATATACTTATATTTTATATATAGTGTACATAAGTATAGACATATTCTACATCCGGTGCAGCAGCAAATCTCTTTTTTCTTGTAGTTAAATGCAGCTCAGCTATATCACATATTATTTTCCCACAATATGACCTTACAATTACCCACATTACATTTTACATTATGCATCATAAACTACTGAATTGGAGGAATTAGTTACACTGCATTGCTCTTGCTCGCATTTATTGTCTTCTTTCACGGAAACCCATCTTGGAGCTAGTGCAACCGTGTAAAGGAGAGCCAGAAAGTTGTTTAAATAATTTTTTCGTCAAAGATACATTATTATTAGCAGCCAACTGTACGCGATTTACGGTTGGGTTAGTTGACTGATCGAAATATTATTTTATTAAAAATTGACGAACTCACAGTAAAAGCTCTGTTTTGCAAATATAATACAAAGAAAAAACCGGATGTTGTCGTATATTTCACAAGAAGAAATAATTAAACGATCAAAGTACGATTCACTTTTTTAAGGATGAAGAGGATACGGGATATCCACAGAACAAAAACCTACACTTATGTCGATGCGATAAAATATTTTATGAATTCTTTGTTGTAAACAAAAAAATAACGTCATATTTAATATATGATTTGATGCGAGTATCAACTATTTCATTTCACCGTGTGAAGTGTGGACTCTTTAACGACTAATTGCTTTGAGCCTGCGCCACTACTCGCCATCACATGTGCAGTTTTAATTAGTTGTGGAGGTTTTATGAAGCTTGATAGAAAATGAAAAGAGTGTAATATTATGCACCATTCATTACAATTATAGCAGGATGATTAAACTTATGACAAGCAAAAGCTTATAAGTTTTTTTTATAAAGCTTGCATTTTGCATGGCTTTTAATTGAGATTTGAAACTAAACTTTCCTTTAAGTTTTAGGTTGTAAGCTTTATATGTAGTTTCTGAGATAATTCATCTGAATAATGTAAAATGAACTACTCGTTCATGTGTAATATATGCTGTTGATGATATATACATATAAATTGTCGAGATTATGATATGATATGATATGATGACGCTCATCATCATCAGCATCACCATCAAACCCGCATGGTAATCGCATATATATCGTGAGTGTTGTGGTTGTGGTGATTTCATGTAATTATGGTCCATTACCCTTGTAATCTTCATTTAAGTACACGTTAAATCAAGTGCATGCAGGCAGGACCAAGACCAAGATAAATGCAATATAGTATTTCCATGTGGTATAGTGTGGTGCGATGCACTGCAATAAAATTTCATATTTATCAAATAGTATCGTAATTCTAATTGGTATTTTATGTACTACTACTGCTGCATCACAGAAGGGATTTCAAACAATAAATTTGTGTGGTGTGGTGCGATGCACTGCAATAAAATTTCATATTTATCAAATAGTATCGTAATTCTAATTGGTATTTTATGTACTACTACTGCTGCATCACAGAAGGGATTTCAAACAATAAATTTGAAATTCAACCCCAAAAAAACAAATAATAGCAAATAGGTAAATAATATTGATGTTGAGTGTTGAGTAGAGAGCTCAGAAATGAAATGAAGCTAACCCAAGTAAATAATAGTTTTATTTTCAATTTTGCCATTTGATTTTTGATACAAAGTTGGATAGGGATCACCCAAAAAAACAAATACGTAACGTCAAGTTAAACGTAATCGAAAATGGTTATAAATCTTCTCAAATTTTGGAAACTCGTGTATCTTTTGTATCTTTTCACAATTGATAAGATACAAGCCAAAATCATTCTTTTAATTGTTGATAATTGTTTATCAAAGGTAGCAATGAATTATATCTCTGTGATTTGGATGTGTGATATGATGATGATGATGGGAATGCATAACATCCTCTCTGCTTCAATACCGGATCTGTAGAATTGTGAACATAACAATTTTGAAAGTTTTTTCTTGTTCGCCTCAAGAAAGAGAGAGAGAAGTTTTCGTTTATATGAGTGTAGACATGTCACGTGTTAATCAACCGTTTTTTACTTCTCATTTAGCAAGAGAAAATAAGATCGTTTTTTTACAAATAAAAACATATTTTTTTACTTTATAATTTGAGAAATCATAATAATATTTTAACTTTATTACTGCATTTCGAGATTCTCTCATTTTAGCGTGTGTTGTAAGGTTGCCAACAAACAGGTGTGCACCCTCGCCATATATTCAACTATATAAATATACAAATACAAAGTACAACTGGGTACAAAACAAATGCTCACGGATTTTGCTTCAGTTTTATGCAAAAGAAAGTAATTTACGTATGCAATTGTTGTAATGTTGGTTAAGCCCCATTAACACTGCATCTAGTTTCCCTCAAAATACATATTATAATATAGCATGCTATATTTCAAGTTCTTAATATACACAATAATGTGCTTTATACATTACAATTTACATTACATCTGAATTAACACCAGTGCGTATTAATATAAGATTTTTGAAGCACTAATGAAGATATGGGAATAAGATGGGAGTCAAGTTCAATGTTACAGTTTTTACATTTATATGTTTGCATTATATACTCAGCGATCCATACAATTTTTTTTCACATTTCTTCTTCTTTTTTTTAATGCTGCTGACCATAATGAAGGAAAACTTATTGTTTTGTTAATATAATATGCGTTACGGATGCCGCAGCTCAGAGCAGAGCTTTTTGATGTGTGTATATTCAAATGATATCCACACTTGTTGTACACATTGCTCACTTCACTCTTTCTTTCCCTTTTCTTTTTTTTCTTCTGTTCATTGATAAGGAGAACTACGTGTTTTTTCTTCATATTTACTCAAATGTAGTGAGTATATATATGTATGATATTATGTGATTTTTTTGTACCTCTTTAGTTGGTAGGTACATTACCACCTGAAATAGTATTAGAGCACGTGCGTGAGTGTGCCAAGCTCAACACTGATGTACACTGATTGCTACGTAAAAATGCATGTAAACGACTTACTGCCTTACTTTGTTCATTGTTGTAGGTGAAAAGCCAATTTTTATATGCATTCTTGTAAGTTACAACCAAACCACACAATATGTGCATCCATATTCCTTTGGTGAGATATTCCTCATGACCTAAACAGGTTCTCGAGCCTGAGCAAAGGCACACATTTTAAAGGGCGCGTCTCAGCACTCAGATCCTCAGTCTTCAGCTAGCCATCCTCTCAGCAGAGCTCATCCTCCTCTCTCAAATCCCTACAAAAAAAACTTGCTTTCAAAGGCAAAACTCCGAGTTTTATCGGTACATTTTCAGTTTACCAAAAAATTTCAATCATGAGGGCAGTGATGAGTGTTTTGGCCATTGCCATCGGCCTTGTTGGTTACGCTGCTGCAGGAACTAAGCAGCATGCGGAGGTTTCCGATCCCTCTGGAAATTGGGCCGCTCGCCAAGGTGGTGGATATGGTGGTGGTGGTGGCTGGGTACGTGGTTTATTTGTGAAGTTTTCATAAAAACTTTTTTTTGTGTGGAAGATGAAAAAGAGTGTTTTTTTGTCTTTGTGTGAAAAATTCAACTCAGTGGAAACTTATATCCTATATTTATATTTCTGTTCATTAGGGATGGGGTTACGATGTTAGCACTGGACTTGTCTTTGTTGGACTTCCACTCTTGCTCCTCATCCCCCTTCTCTTCTGTCTCCCATACCTTCTCCACGGACATGGACACCATGGTGGACACCACGGAGGTGGTGGTGGTGGTGGCGGTGGATACGGACACGCTGGTGGATATGGTCGCTCTGAGGGTGGCTCTGCTGCTGCTGCTACTATCCAAAGGAGAACTGACCAATTGACTCAACAAATTTTGCCAAAATTGTAAATGTAAGTTTTTGTATTTGGGCACTGATAGGGAATTTGTAGGGAAAGGGCAAAATTAAAATCATTCATATAACTAACATGATTCATACTAAAATATCTAATATCCAAATCCAACGTTAATAACTTGCTTGGTTTCCGGTGAATTTGCATTATATTGTTTTTTGTTCGTAATATTTCCAATGAATTTTCCTAAAAATCGTAATAACTAACAAGTTAGGTCAGAAAATTGCACAAGAAATTTATAATCTCTCATTTTCTTTGCTAAAGTTAGTTTTTTTCTGTTAAGTTTTTGTATTTGGGCACTGATAGGGAATTTGTAGGGAAAGGGCAAAATTAAAATCATTCATATAACTAACATGATTCATACTAAAATATCTAATATCCAATTCAACGTTAATAACTTGCTTGGTTTCCGGTGAATTTGCATTATATTGTTTTTTGTTTGTAATATTTTCAATGAATTTTCCTAAAAATCGTAATAACTAACAAGTTAGGTCAGAAAATTGCACAAGAAATTTATAATCTCTCATTTTCTTTGCTAAAGTTAGTTTTTTTCTGTTTATCTTCCCTTTTTATAGGTTCGAGTTTATCCAATCCAATTTGTAAATTATACCAAAATCAGACCTACCGACTTGAAGGGGACTTAGTTGTAGCTCCTGCGCTATAGGAAGCGAGAATCAAAATTTCTTACTCAAAATTTCAACCCGTCGTGTGCCACACCTCTAAACTTATATAAACCAAATATTTTTTATGCTGACAATCTTCGGGGTCCTATTTGAAAACCTGCTAAAAAAATTGGGACTTACGGAAACGAAAGGAAAAGAAAAAAAACATACCCTATTGGCAATTTATATAATTGAAACAAAAAAAAACGTTCAGAAACTAGTCGGACCAGACGATAGATCAGACATTTGAATATTATATTATATAATGTGCAGTATTCATTTACGGTCTTAACTTGTCTAACTTTACCTTAATATTCTCTAATGGACAAGATTGCTTCACCTCAATCTTGGACTATATAACCCCCCAAACCAATAATTCAATCGATAATTCAAATCCCCCCTGTTTCCCCAAAACCTGACGCGGCTTTAAGTCTTAAAGCTGCCCTTCTTTCCCATGAACTAAGCAGAATACCAAAGATTACCATAAACCAGAATTTTATAGACCTAAAAAAACCGACTCAACAAAATTTCAGACGAAAACGAAACGCTCTAATCAAGACATGAACACAGATTGGACTATTATATTTGAACAAAATTACTGACAAAATTCCAATATATTTTACGAAGCTTTTACATTAATTTGTGCTGGATGACTCTACTCGACATATTTATGTACATAGGAAAATATGAATGTGTAATTTGATATGACGGTGAGTCTCTCTCTCGCAGTTACTGTATAGCTGACCGTATATATATATATTGCTATATATTATTTTTTGTTACACTGTTGTTGTTAATTATTATAATTTATTACCAAGTTATCAAATGTAGCTTCTTCCATAGTATTTTGGAGGTGAGTTGTTTGCTTAACATGTTTTTTTGTTGATTATTTTGTAATTGTTTTCTGATATGAGCTATATAAACTATATTTACTATTGTATTGAAAAAGATATGATAAATATGCAACGAAGAAATGATTAAAAATGCAATACTTTTTTTATAGAATGAGATTTTCTATTTGGTAAAATTTTTTTTTAGTATAACACTTTTAATTTAGGTGTGGGGGGAGGATTTATGGTATTACATGGACTGTGAGTTTAGTGGGTGCTCATTAATGAAATCAGAAGAGTGTTAAGAGATGAGCTTCTTTTTTTGTAGTTGAAGACTTTCTTCAATGTACGATTTTTTTTATTTGTTCTTGTAATTGAGAAGTATACGAAAGAGATTGATGATGGTCTTAAGGTTTCACATGGTCTATGGCACAAGATAGTTTACAGAGCATAAAATATTAGGCCCAAAAATGCATTTTCCCACTTGCCACCACATAAAGTGTAATTAACCTCTAGTATCAAACTGAAAAGTACATAAGGGGCAAAAATATTAAGTATATGAGATGGTTATATATACCTGCTGCTTATATACTTTGTTGTACTTAATAGCATATATAGCATATCTCACAATAATGAATGTAATCTGAATGGATTTTATTTTCTCTGAAAAAATTTCGACTGTTTCAGTTTCATTATCCTGCTGAGCTCATATCGCAAGTTGAAAATTGCCCTGTCTATATAACATTTTATGAGGCTGATGATTATAATGGTGTACTATTTGCTTTTGAATTTCTTCTTTATTAAATATGTGTTTATTGCCTTGGCTTAGGTTAGCAGCAAACCCACCCAAAAAATTTAGTATGTTGCAGGAATTCAGAAATCTTTTAGAAAATCTCTGTATAATTTTATACTTGAATAGTTTTGTAGGTCGAATTTTTATAGGGTTATCTAGTATCTATCACGTTTCTAAACTTATAGACTTATCCGAATCTTGATGAAAATTGGGGAAACGTCACGTGTGTCCATGTCCATACACCATANTTCTAAACTTATAGACTTATCCGAATCTTGATGAAAATTGGGGAAACGTCACGTGTGTCCATGTCCATACACCATAGATGAAAAATAGCCTTCGCTTACGAATCGTAGCCTTCGTAGCCTTCGTAGCCATAAACGAAGGCTATTTTTCATCGATGTCCAATGTCCATGTACTTATGTAAAATTGTTGATTCTAAACCCGGAATTAAGTACTGACGGTACTCCCATACTCCCATCGTCCTTCCGATAACTGATATTTTATCATAACGAAAAATGTCAGACTTTTGTCATACAAACCAATGTTGCGTTGATCAAATGGGCTTGGAGATGGCAGCGAGTATTAAGCAGGAACTGCGGCATCTCATCATGCAGCCTAAAAGTACTTTCAATTTCAGCTTTAAACAGTTATTTGCGGTTATAAAAGTAAGTATGTACTTTAAATTTCAAGCATTAATTATGTATATTCCCAATTTCAAATTCAATTCACAATAATCTATATATTACTCATCATTTATTCATGTATTTCAAGTACTTGCTTTGTTCCCCAGCACAAACGCTCGACTGGCTATATTTACTATTCGATTACCAGAATATATATATGATATTATGATACGCAACATCATGGAAGAAACGAGAAAAATTTAAGTCCAGGAAAGGTATGATATGCAGAAATGAAATTATTTTTTTAAATCCTATCTACCCTATCTATCTCTTATTGATTTTGAATGAGAAAGTTGCTAGAAAATTTGATTTTTTGCAAAGTTTTGCTAGCTAACTTTAAGTTGTGATTTCATTTCGAGAATTTTTTAATCTACCTTATACATTTATAAATTGCTTTTCCAGCAGTATATTGTAATCATGGCATAGTGCTTATATATTATATCGTCATTATTCTCTGAATTTTCTCATTTTGAACAGTATCGTGAGTTCCTTCGCAAAGTATAAAAGAGTCTCTAAACCGTTCGCTTTTAAATTTATATATCTATTTCTTTCTTGTTTTTCTTCATCTTTTTTTATCTTCATGTATAATTTAATTTGGAAATTTTGATCCCTCTATACTCCACATTTTAGAATGCCTTCTGAGCTACTCCTCACATCGTTTGATGTCCACAGCCAATTATTTGGATTTATGTTCCGCTTACCATTAACTGCAACCAAATCTACGAGACAAGTGAAAGCCAACAAAACTCCTCTCTGGAAACTGACGCCTTGGATTTGTTTCATGGGAATGCTCCTGTTCCATGGTGTTGGAACATCAGGCTATTTACTTGTAACTGAACATTTTCATAAAAGAAAATACGTCAATGTTGCAAACTATATTGTCTTTCTATTATATTACACCGCATACTCGGGAACATTCTATCTTGCTCTTCTATCTTATCGTTATACGAAAGAAGCGGTTGTTGGAACGAATCGGTTAATGGATTTAGAACGGAGACTTTCAAAGCGTACGTTAAACATCTTTTTATCATGTTCATTATACGTATGTGCATCATGCTAAATGTGAAATTTAAATTAAATATAACTTATACCTTTTGTGAATGTTTAGGCTTTCAAAGAATTGTCCGTGGGTTAGAGAGCCATTTTGATATCCGTGGAATAACCGCAGTCGGACAAATGTTCATAGCATTTTTCAGCCCATTCCCTTTCACTTTTATGATTGTATTTGAGAATATGGATGCAGCTTATTTTATCCTTCGTGATTTTCTACCTGATCCAACCATCTGGAGTGGGAAGACAATTTTGGTGTGTTGGGCATTCCGACTAATTGTTTTGTTACCTTGTACCTACGAAGTGGCTAGAACTATCAGCTTACTAATGGCATGCTTCCTCTGTGGATTGGAAACTTATATGAGAATTTTAAGAATTATTTTCCGAATGGATCGTCAAAACTTTTTCTTCTATTATCCCCAATTCAGGTTGATACACTTAACTTTTAAAGGGTTACTAGATGAGTTAATGGCTTGTGGAATTCTTTGTATGTTTCTTACCCTCATCTTTTTATTGTGGTGTTCTGTACGAGCGTTTGGGAGGATTCACTGGTTTTTATATTGGAGCATGTTCTCAATGGTGATTATTTTTATTATAATAAGCTTACTTTGCTTCCCTCTGGTTGTAGAGTTGTATGACAGTAGCGTTGTAATGATTAGGAAATGGAGATTAATTTACTATAGCAGATGGGATTTTAAGAAAATGAGGAAGCGTATAGCAAGAGCCCAGCCTCCCATCTATTTTTCATGTTACAAATTCTTTCTCTTTAAAAAGCAGTCAATGGTTGCATTCTACGCCTCTGTTGTGGAATGTTGGCTAACTTCTGTGTTAATGTTTAAGTTGTAATAAGGCCAATTTTAAGAGGGTTCGATGTATTCACCAGTCGTTGGAAAAATATGTCTAAAATAAAGTTATTTACTTTGACATTTTGAATTTGAAAAAAATTGTATTGACTTTTTTATGGATATATCAAACTTTTTAATTGACTTTTTAATAGACGTCATCGTTCTGTTATTATTAAATTATTTTTGAAGTACTATCAATAATCAATGTCAGGTTTAGGAGTAAAGATTTTTTTGTAACACAGCGTATATATCCTTCTAATCCTTCCATGTAGAAGACCTACGAGCCAACATACAATTATAAAATCAATAAAATGTCACAGACGTGCTTTCGTCATTTGAATCATTTTTCCAAACCATAAAACTGAGTCATTCTCAGTCTTCGTCTGGATCATCATCAACTAGAGTTCCGAAATAAAATTGTTTCAAAAATAAAATTGACATAAAAAACTAGTGTACACGATGCGTATTATATGATACGACGACGTATATTTATATATCTAAATCTATTGCATAAAAATGTGATATATCTGTTTCTCCAAAATCCAAGCCGCACGTCATAGAACCCCGTAGAACGAGTGGCAGCTTAGCGAATCTCTAGAGAATTGAATTCTTATTTATATTCTTGTTTATTTTCAGCTGAATTCTGGATACGTATAATGTTTCGGATATTGTCATTATATGAACTTAAATACAATATGACGTACAATATAATGAGGATATGTATATATACTTTGAGAATTTAAAATACAACTTTCCCGACGTAAGACTGACTGTTGATGGAGGATAAGATGAACTTGACAAGTTTGTAGCTTTTGCTCAATGGAAATTTTCAGTGGAAAATTTCCGACAAAGAAAGTTGAAAATGAAATTTCCACTTTAAACATTGTCGGCTTAGTTTAAAATTTGGAAGGCTGATATATTGAGGAGCCCAAATCTAAAACTGCATAAAAATCTTTCTGTAAAACCCTTTTCTGTTGGATCTATACCTCCATCCGATCATTGCCATACGTGTGAAGATTAGGATAAAGAAACTTAACATTTATTATGATTTGACGTAACGATTCTTCTGTAACGAGCGGCAGTGATGCATACCGTGATGTCAGAAGGCTTCTAAAGAAACTGTAGCTACTGTATTTGGAGACCCATGTTTTTAGAGAAAAAAAAACTACTCATTATCTGGATTGAAGAGTCAAGGCAGTAAAACATATAAGGGGCATCCCACGTCACACTGTTCTCCATCTCAATGCCACTGATTTCAACGAAATGCGTGATCGTGATACTACAACTTCTCAATTTCGGTTTCTTTAAAAGGATAGAATACCCGAAAAAAGATATCGTCTGTCAGTCTACGATACTGACACCAAAAATGTAGGAACTAACAACTACTTCCCTCATGTTATTAATCCGTATTTCATTTCACACGTCGAGATATAAGTAGTATAGTTGTTTGGGGACCAACTGCGTGTGCACCGTTTTCGTCACGTCATCATTATCATCATCATCATCATCATCATCACTTCTTGGAATGCTTTGCTGTCAGTAGGGTTTAGGAAAGAAAATAGCATCACATCACCCGATTTTCCCTTTTCTTGGTTTCATCTCTCACTCATATAGTCAAGTCAGTCTGAAAAAAGCAGACACAATTTCACAGTGTCAACACCAGCAAATGTGGAAGAAGCAGAAGAGATATACATAGATTTCATTATATAATATGCCATGTCGTAATAGCCTATTTCGGTTCGGTCTTACTCAATATATCTATACCGTACGTACATCCTTACTTAACTCTCCGATTTTTCCACTTAAGTCAGCATTTAGCAAGGCTGTTTCACAACGTCAAGGAACACAACACAACAGAGTCACCGTTGAAAAAGCGAAAGATCAGATAAACAAATTTTTCTTTCCATAATACATTCTCTCAGTCACTCTTTGTCCGTGTCGACTAAAGGATCAAAGTAAATGCTGTTGCATATGTTCTGTTTTTACACAGATTTTTTTAAAGGAAGTTGATTGTGTATACAAAATTTTAAGTGACTTTCCATTGGTTTCTAAAAAGCTTTATTGTTTAGCTTGTCAAATAACAGGCATTTCTTAATAACTTGTGAAGGCAAAAAAAGTATATCCCTGAGGCAAACAGAGAACATTCTATAATAACAGCAGCCGGGTATAAATAACCGCACAAATATAACAGTTTTTACAAATATTTTTTCCTTTTTTCCTTACAACAAAAAGAGGAGAGAAGAAGAATTGTGAGCATATAACTAACATTGTGTAGCTCAATAAGTGCCAATCATAATCATCCGAGAAAGCAAAAAAGGTTTGGAGGCAAGAGAGTATCTTGGAAGAACTGTGCAAACTCAATCCTCAGTTTTGCGGTGGAGGCGTAAGCGTATGTGTTGCAGACAGAAAAGAGAAGCTCTCATAAGAATTTTATGTAAGTTACTTCCAATTAGTTACCGTTTTCTCTGACGTTACTCATCCAATGCATATTTGGATGGAGTCGAGTAGTGTGCCCTGGTTTGGTTTGGGTTTGGTTGTTGCTGATAGAAATTTCCTTGTCATGAATAATCTATTGACTTTAAGAGTTTGACATTATCATTTTCTACGGCATCATTTTCATGTGCTACTGTTAGCTCAAGCAACGAAAGTAACAGGGAACAATAAATCGGATCACACGCAGCGTGGTAGATATATCTCGTCTCTTGTTAATTTTGCATGAACTCCAAGAGTC
>JAANSM010004001.1:0-11981 GCA_036850725.1 Orchesella villosa | reverse complement strand
ACAGTTCGTTGAGGACTAAAATTTCGGACATAATATTTTCAATCAAAATCAGTTCATGTCAAACACAGCTTCGAGCTAAAACATATGGTCAGAGATATCTGTACACAATCATTCCTTTGACAAATATCACAAATAAACGTATGTATATTATAAGGCATTGAAAGATAGAATTGAAAGATGCGTGTGTGTTCATCATAATGTTCATGTTCATCCTAGCTTTAAAATGTAAATCCAGGTGTC
This sequence comes from Orchesella villosa, assembly GCA_036850725.1. Taxonomy (NCBI): domain Eukaryota; kingdom Metazoa; phylum Arthropoda; class Collembola; order Entomobryomorpha; family Orchesellidae; genus Orchesella; species Orchesella villosa. Next base: position 11,741 of record JAANSM010004001.1, on the reverse strand, counting down.
ATAGCTTCGGCTCTCCGACCAGATTAAGAACTGGGATCGGCAACTGTAGGCTCATTAGCTCCAACCAAACTATTAAACGCATTTAGGAGCCCTCTGACTGTTTTTGCAAAGTAAGGTTGGGCCTGGAAAAATTGCCATTGTCGAGTATGACTACACACAAGGTGTAGTCATACTCTGGACGTATGCTTTCACCTCTGTACGACCAGAAATCAAGTATTCATAAGTATTAGAAAAATTGTCCGCCTTTTTTCTTGTTTTCCACTTGAAATTCATGAAACTCATTCTAGTTTCGAATGTTACTTGCATATGCATTCAAAGTATAAAGCATGCATAAACAAGTAAAATGCAAAGGCATCATAAAAGCAGACTCACGTGAATCTCGTCCTTTGACAGCCTTTTACTGGATGTCTCTCTGCAAAGCACAAAGGCTTCAAAATGTTAAAGTAAATATGTGCAATTTTTGAACTCTTTAGTTTGCTTAGAGTAGAATCAGTTCGTAAACAGCTAAGAAATGCCTCATCACAATCACAATGAGACCTGAATAAGAACAACGTGTTGACCAAGCGATTAGTTACTCATAAAACAATAAAAATAATTTTCATACCATGTGGTATGTATTGTAATTGTATACTGGTGAATGATGCGTCATTGAGAAGGCCATGTTTCGTTTCCTCGCTAAGCATATTATCTAGGCAATTGTCATGATCACGGCAGCATTCGTCAGTATGAGCATATAGTCCTAAATCATCCTAACTTCTTGCTGAAGCTCCTCTTCCACACCACTTGGTTCCTTGAAGTAACAAAGAACAAAGTAATAGTCACACTCATATGTGATGCATTCTAATTCTACGCAGCTTGGAATAGTAAATGCTTGCATGCATATATATCAGCAAGGTTTGAGCAAGCACATTCGTTTGTTGAACAAATTTAGTGTGTCTAAATTTACACCCAAAAATGCATATATAAATACTGAAGTAGTTATACTTACGACGACTAAATCATCCAATAAATACTCAAATGCTATAAAACTATATGGCAAATGTGAAAGATATGTTATGCGTATGCAGTGGTATGTATGTATGTATTATCTTACCAGGAAAAACAATTGGAGAAACATCATCAGTGGTATTGCTGGATTCTGCTGATCCTAGAGTTGAATTTGAATTTGCATGTTCATCAGGAACTAAATTATTTGCGCCGGTACCATTATTCCCAATATATGGCATCTCCACGTGAGGCCTTTCGTTCGGCCGGCATTTCTCTAGAAGTAACTCAAACTGTATGGTATTTAATGGAGCGATGAGATTCTGTCGTGTTTTATAAATCCATGATGCATCGCTTTACCAAAAAGATTGATAAGGAAATCAATAAGTTCATGAATGTTGCTGTAACTTGACAATTTGTGAATTTGAAATAAGAGAATACTCAAAAAGAAGAAAGTGTGTTTATCTCCATACATGCAAATACGAATCTGTGGGAACTTGTTTGAATTAGACCTTATTCACATAATAGTTCAACAAGTTTCTTCATACAAACTTGCTCTTTTCCAGCTCTTTACTCACTTTTACTGTACTGTTTATTTTCCCTCCCTCCTTCTCACAATCGGATACATGGTACACTCACATACATATATTCATTACATAACATAGTAGCACCTTCGCCCTGCTATATTCTACACGGTTACTTGTAATGTTCCTCTCACTTGTATAGAAATAAGTGTACAAAGTTTTACTTTTATAAAATGCATCATGATGTACTTTTGAAGTAAGAAGTTGAATTTTGTACGTCTAAAGGCATTTTCGTGACCTTTTCCCACCTATACTTTCATCATCAAAAAATCCTTTATTGTGCACAATGGGAGTTTCATTTTATTATACTTCAGAGATCATGTAAGTAAGTAAAGTAAGAAAATGCTTGAAACGATGAAAGAAGTATTGCTTAAAATTGTATGTCGCAGTAAACAATTGTTTTTGAAGAGTGAAAAATTAAACCTAATATCTCGTACTCTTGCCTTCGTAGGAATAGTATATGGTGGGGAAGACTGATGTAAGTTTTATGTTAAAATATATATGTGCAGCTTTTAATTTATGGTTATTTCATATGGATGTATTGGTATTGGTATATTGTATTGGTAGGGGTATGACACTTTTCATTGCTTTCGATTTATTTGGACCCGTACGGTATTATGAGCAAGTAATATTTTCTCGTATAACATGGTAATAATTTGACATAACACTATGTTTAGTATATAAGTATATGGTCCTGTTTTAGTTTGTTAAGAGTCGCTTATCTACCTTGCTTACAAGCAATTTATTTCTGTATAACATGGTGTTTTACAAGAGCACAAATATTTTTTGCTATACCCTTACTTCTACCCACTGATGTCAAGTCTGTATCATGTCTGATAAAATCCATTTCTTGGATTGTATTTACACTGTACGACAAGCCAAATTATTTACACTTTTTTTATTTCGTACATAATCGGTCAATGGCTCATACAGGAAATGTGCTGTTATTATTAAAATAATTAAACTGAGTGTCCAAAACATCTGCAGGAATATCAATGGTTATGTAATCTTTACGTTTTTTGCTGAGCGACAATGCCATAGTTTTTGCAAAATCAGCATTGTAATAAAGGTCTTGAAATTCCATTTAGCATGGAATTAACGGGAACAATGTTCTAGAATATCGACATGCTACACTTTCAATTTTAAAGAATGCATACCCTACATCATTCAAACAGTCGAAAGGACATATATCCATTTTAGACAAATTTTATTTCAAATGTTTTTGGTGTTTTTTAGAGCAATCAGACCAAACATGAGTTAAAAATTTGAACATAATTTCTAATGCGTCATTATTGTTTTCTCTTTTCGGTACTCCAAAATGATCAAATATTTTACGCAACTCTGGCATAAAATTTTGATTGGTATACACGGACATACAGGCTGCACTTTGAGCTTATAGATAACTGTCATATTGTGATTTTGTATTTACTAATAAATGTTGAAGTTGCCTAAAGGCAGGCAGTTGATACAAGTCAGGAGTTCCAGAAAGTTCTAAGGCGTAGCATATGCTAGCTGCTAGGCAGGGCTAGCAAATATTTTTATTTCCAGCAAATATGCAAATCCACGATTTTTTATTTCATTTCTGCATGAAGGCGTTGAGTTGCACAGGCATTTTTTAGTGTATGAACTTTTGCAAAACAGAGAAACAGAGGCGCGCACAAAACTTTCACTTTGATAGTTTGGATTTATGTTGCACAAGTCACCGATTACATCTAATAAATCTGCAATCATCCATAGACCAGATAAAGTTTCAAGTAACCCAGAAGGTCTTTTCTTAGAAATTATGTATCATGGTATGAGTTTTGATGCTCGCACCATTTTAAATTGCGTTTGCTCGTTCCTCTTTAGATGTATCGACACTTTTTATACTTAACTTTAAGATCTAAGGGTCTTACTCTTAGGTCAGCATGCGTATCTAATGTGGCTTCTAGATTGCTTGCTTTATAGCAACGCAACAAGCCTTTGTGCACAAAATGATTATGATAGGAAACAGTACGATCAAACCTATCGTTTGTTGTAACTGAGTGTTCGCGTAGCAAGTCATTATGTTTCACGTAGTACTTGAAAAAATGGTCAGAACAATCATCTACTTCGCACTTTTTCATGCAATCGGGGCAATTCGGGGCACTGTGATGATGAAAATTTTTTTTCACAAACACACGTTGTTTTTCATTCAACCTAGCCTCACTGTTCTCACAACCATAATCTTGGTTTAGTTGTGGTCCACATTCACATTCATCCGATTCGGCATCTGAAGATAAAATATCAACCAAATTAGCTTTATGTAAATTTTCAGTCATTGACTGAATAGGTACAGAGAGAGGATTTTCTGCCATTGGTAATGTTCGACAAGCAAACTGACACTAAATCCAACAAATAAAGGCTGCTTCCGTTATATACTTTTTAATGTAGAAGTACTAGGTATGGTTACATTGTCTTCCGTAGCATTGAAAAATTGAGACAGGAAGTCGTCCGTGTTACAAGGTTGAACATCTGGACTGGGCTGTATGTCATGTCAGCAGGTTTGTAAAGATGTTTGCAGCTTGCAAAATCCACTAATGAGTTTTGATATTTTTGATATTGTTATTTTGCCTTTATGCGCAATTGAGAGCAATGCTAAATATTCTATTATACACCCAGTGCCTGCTAATTTATGATATACAACTAGCTTTTTTAATATATGGTTTTCAGACTTTTTTGGTTTTTTTATATTTTATTATTTTTTCGCCACTACCCGTTGGTAAACTAATAGGTTTCCTAGCTTGTGCTAGCAAAGCTTTCATTTGAAATAACGCAGATTTCTTTGAAATTCCTTTCCGTTTTTCATACCCGGCATTATTATTGAAGCTATCTTTTTCGGAATTTGGATAGAAGTGCTCAATTCGATACAGAGTATCTTTTAACTGGGCAGGTGTAGATAATAGTCGAATTATGTACTGCACATAATTATAATTTTGTGAGCTGGGTGTAACATTTACTCCATTCATCTCAATTTCACAGTCCGAAAATAAACTGTCTCGAATCTCTTCAGCGTGAAATCCTGCTATTGCGATAGAATCAATGGATGGTTTTGGAATGTTTGACCATTCACGTTTTGGTTTAAATGAGGGTCGGGTTAGGTCAAAGGGAGCATCAGTTGGTGTTGTGAGTTTGAGGGTGGACTGCAAAGAATCGTCGGAGTACGAAGGCTTTATAATCTCCACTTCTTTGCATGTCTATTTACGGGGCACCTCTCCATCATCTCCAGCAAGCATACGCTTCTTACCTGCTGACATGACTAAGGATATGGAGAGAATGCGACGAAAGCTGAAACTACACAATAAGATCTGCATTTATATATTAATAACTTGTAAATTATTAAAACCTTCGATGTTAGAGCAATGCTTATTTTCAGCTTACCAATAAGGACAGTCGCAAAGCTGTGTTACAGGCAGTAGAGAAAACGAACGACAGGCAAGGAGACTTCGTGTTCTCGTCTCTTTTATACTTTCAATCCCTTAAAATGGCACAGGAAATTGCGTGGATCGAGACAAGATTAGCTCAGTATTGCAAGCCCATGAGCTATTAAAAACGTTTTATCCCCTCCCAAAATAAAAGAGATCCATTCAAACAAACTTTTCACCAGGGAGCTAATTATATTCTAGCTACTCCGGAACAGAGAGCAGTATTTGCGCAGCTGGAAAAGTTAATAGAAGAAGCAAAAAAACGTCCCGTTCGTGCTGTTGTTCTGGATCTGCGGGCTCAGGTTTTAATATTAATTTATTGTCAGTAAACATCTGTCATTCTTAAATTTTTTTTTAAACTTTCGTTTTGTTTAATAAGAAAATCATGGGTTGCACGAATAATCTGCCAGCCACTTTTGCAAAATAAATATAAGTATTTGTCTACTATTTATGCCATATACAAATACAAAACTAGGTTAGAAGAAATACCATCATTGCCTGTACTAAAAAACGTTACAATGGCTATAAAGTCTATACAATTTTTGATTATTGATGAAATAATTGTTTTGGGTTGTCGCCATTTAAATATGATTAGTAGGCGCTTGTCAGTTATTCGTCAATGCAATGAAGAGTATGGAGGATTACACGTTTTATTTTTTGGGGACTTAAGTCAGTGTGATTGCATTTAAATCTTTGTTTGCTTCGCACGGTTGAAGAAATTTCACTTGTTGATGTAGATGCGCAATTAGGTTTATCATTATTTCATTCTTCAAAGTTTTTTCATCTTCATGGTAATATTCGTCAACAAGAGGATCCTAGATATGGAAAGATTTTGCAAAACGTGCGAAATAAAACAATGACTTATGATGACTTGGCTTTGTTTAGCACTAGACTTGATGAAAACCTTGATATTAATGAACGTACGAAGTTGCATCATGTAATACGGATTTTTGGAACAAATACCGAAGTATACGAATGGAATAACACTTATGCGCTACAGCAAAATAAACCCTTGGCTAAACTTACACCGTTTCAATTTCCTGAATGCCAGCACTTCTTCTAGTGTTCTATATCCTCCTGTATTAATTGGAGAGAAAATGAATGTAATTCTTTAAAAAAACGTATCAGTAAAACTACGGATAGTAAATTGATCCCGTTATAGAATCCATAAGTTTCATTTCAGCTGTCAAAGAGTTCAGTTGTGGCTAAAAGTAAGCTGCGTAAGTAGCATTATCAGCAAAAAAGTAGCCAAATCGTCATTTGTCACAAAGCAATCATGCAGTACAGAAACAGTCAAGAAATAGGCCAGTCTGAAATAAGTAGCAATCATTTAGAATTTTTCAATCATTGCCCCATCGGTGATTTTTTAAATAGCATAAAAACCTCGTGCGACACTGTTTTTTAAAACAAATCTCGTTTGAAAACCGAAGTAGACAGTTGCCTTAATTAACTGATTGGACTATAGTTACAAATTCAATTACAAACACAGTGCTCGGAAAAATCTGAAAAAATACCTACAGTGCAAGACTCAAGTAATGAGCGTAATGAGAAGAGTCAAAAAAGCTGTTAAAGCAAGAAAGCCCGGAACATTCGTTACAATTGTCACATATCTATCACAGACCTTTTACTGCCATCGGAGAAAAATTTATTACCGACCATGCGTAAGCTTCAAGAGAGCCTATCAAATGCTAATTGTATTATAGAAGAGGATTTAATCGCCCTAAAAGAACTTTATAGTGGAATTAATTAAAGAGACAATTCTCCGCCACTCGACAACAGCATCCAAATAACATACAACGCAGACATGATTTTCATGAAGATAAGAAGGATGACTCATATGACAGATATTTGAAACAAGAAATAACGACTAATTCCTCATCCTTCTTGAGCTCAAGAGAAGTTGTAAGCAAACTGGAAGAGTTATGGAAAATTTGTCATTCACAACATCATCAACAGGCTACTGTGGACAAACACGCAAATTATAATCGAAAATTTTTATGAAAAATCCATTTGTATTTGTGAAAATTTCTGTAATCTGCCATGGCACGAATTCGAAAATGAACTCGAACTTAAAATAACGAAAAAGATGAAGAAGCAATACAAACCATCATACACATGTTTGAGAAGAGTAAAATCGTACTTCAATCCGAGCTTTATGTAGACTAATACTATCAAGCTAAGCTGTTTTGCAGCATATATTAAAATATTTGTCGCAAAAAGTGCTGATGTTAAAAAGTTTTACTCTTGTAATCAATGTAGACTAATTCTATCAAGCTGTTTTGCATTATATAATAAAATATTTGTCGCAAAAAGTGCTGATGCTAAAAAGTTTTATTCTCGTAATCAACATAGACTAATACTATCAAGCTGTTTTGCATTATATGTTAAAATATTTGTAGCAAAAATGCTGATGTTAAAAAGGTTTATTCTCGTAATCGTTGCAATAAGTAGAAGAAAAAATGTGTTAAATTGTCATTTATGAAGATGTATTCTCAAATAAAACTCATTTGTCACATTGCAAATATTTGCAGAACATGTATAGCTTTATAGGTCCATGGCCTGAAAAAGCTGCGAGAAGAAATAAATAAATAAAGAAATAAATAAAATAAATAAATAGAATCCATAAAATCGTGTTCCATTCAGCCGACAAAAATCAGACTCAGTCGAGTTTTATTGTTTTGGAATCTGTGGACAGACGTTATACAGGAAGAAGTTTGTCAAGTGATTTATCTTGTTTTTCGTTGTGTCGATCATCAGAAAAGATTTTTTGTGCGCATCAACAAAAACTCATAACAGTTCAAATATTCAACATTTCATTATGTTATGCTTTAACTGCACATCATGCCCAATCACTTAGGATGTCAGCAGCTCTAGTGAATTTAAATTTATTTGGATCGAACTACGACAGGAAAGCATATACTGCTTTTAGTCGAGTAAAAAGGTTATCTGATCTTATGATTTGCACTCCGTTGCCATTAAAACATTTTTCTCCTTCTCCGAATAACTGTGAATAGTGTATATACAACCAAATTGTTAACTTCTGCCTGAATAGTGCAAGTTGAGAGCTTGCACAATTGTATTTTAATGTATATATTTCCAGCTTTTAAGGACCTCCAAATCCACTCAAATGGTGGGGAAGCTAAAGTCGTGATAAGATTATAATAAAAACCTGATCTTACACGATTATTAACTCCTAGCCATGAGAGATAGCAAACTTGGATCCGGTTTGATTTCTTTGTAAAAGCTATTCTCAAGTGTATGTATTACTTCAAAAGTTTCCTTTTAGGAAATGGAAAGTGCGGGCTAATCCGAAGAGAAGCGGAAACGAGTAATAAAAAGGACCAGTTGTACTGACCATTAAAAATAATTGTGCAGAGCGGAAGTTGATATCTCATATAAGATTGACGTGCATGTACTTATTCGCTCGTCAATATTACCTGAGCAATTAATTCCGTATGTCTACAAGAAAATACTTCCGATGAGCCAACAAAAGGACTATTTCCGAATTTTACTGAAGAAATGAAACTGAAGAAATCGAGGTAAAATTTTAATAATGTACTACTATAATATAGTCTGTCCCAGACTAAATGGAGTTCCCAAAATCCATAAGGAAAATATTCCTTTGCGACCAAATTGTAGATTGCAGACACTCGCCTTGTTTCAGATATAGCCTATTCCTAAAGCTAATTCTGAAAACTCTTACAATTGGTCCCATATACGCGCTCAAAAATTCATACGAATTCGTGGAAAAAATCAATTACGTCAAGATTGAACCAATGGACATGATGATTTCATTGCATGTCACATCACTTTTCACAAACGTTCCAGTACCGATAATACTCGAGATTTTAAAACAAAAACTAGAAACTAATGACTGGAAAGTACATGCGGAAAAGCTCGAAGTTAATGATACCTTGGAATTACTTCGTCTTTGTAAACTGGACATGAAATAAGTACAATTACAGTACTAAATTATGATTTAGATTTTATGAAAAGTGGGATTTCTAATTACTGATTAGAGCATTTTTGCATTAAAAATAAAATTAGGGCTTTACGATTTAGTCACTTTGTACAGCTTGCTAAACTGTGTATCATATTAGTACAAATTACAGTACTAAATTAGGATTTCGAGTTTATAGACGGTGGAAATTTTAATTACTGATTTGAGAAGATTTGCATCAAAAATAAAATTTGTGTTAATGATTAAGTCACTTTGTAGAGGTTGCTAAACTGGCTATTTAGAATTTTGAGTTAATAGACCTTAGATTTCTAATTACCAATTCGAGCAAATCTGCATTAAAAATAATATCATGGCTTTATGATTAAGTCACTTTGAAAAGCTTGCTTAACTGTATATGATCGTAGTACGAATTACAGTAGTAAAATAGGATTTCGAGTGCATGGGTGGTGGAGTTTCTAATTACTGATTCGGACAAATTTGCATTAAAAATAAAATTAATCTTTATGATTTAGTCACTTTGTAGAGCTTGCAAAACTGGATATGAATTTAGTACCAATTACTGTACTAAATTAGGATTTCGATTTTATAGACCGTGGAAATTCTAATTGTTGATTCAAGTTAATTTGCACTGAAAATAAAATTATTGCTTTATGATTTAGTCACATTGGAAAGCTTGCTAAATTGGATATGAAATTAGCACCAATTAGAGTACTAACTTAGGATTTTGAGTTAATAGGCCTTAAGATTTCTAGTTACCAATTCGAGCAAATTTGAATTAAAAATAAAATTAGGGCTTTATGATTTAGTCACTTTGTAGAGCTTGATAAACTCGACAATTTATTAGTACCAATTATAGAACTAAATTAGGATTTCTAGTTTATAGCCCGTGGAAATTCAAGTTACTGCTTCGACCAAACTTGCATTAAAATAAAATAGGGCTTTATGATTTAGTCACTTTGTAGAGCTTGCCAAACTGAATATTGAATCTGTGCCAATTACAGTATTAATTTAGGATTTCGAGTTTATAGACCGTGAAATTCTAATTATTGCTCCAAGTTAATTTGCACTGAAAATTAAATCATTGCTTAATGATTTAGTCACATTGTAAAGCTTGCTAATTTGGATATAACATCAGTACGAATTGCAGTACTTAAACTTTTGTTTGTGAAGTTTGCAAGAAGTATGGAGATGATAATTATTGCTTTTCGCTCATGCTTTTTTGTTAATTTTTTCAGAATTTTTAACCACAAATCGAACATTAAAAGACACAAGCTATTCCATAGCCGGGAAAACCTGCCTCCAATAGAATGAGTCACATGTAAATCCACGTTTTTCCACAAATCCAAAGAAACACATGTAAGTTTTTTGTGATGCTGTTGAATTTTAAAGTATAAATGAAGTGATTTTTAGCTGAGTATTTCTTTGTAGCAAGAGTGAACAACTGTATGAAAAAATTGAACGAGATGAGCGAAAGTGGAAAGCACATATTTGCAATGTTGTTCTTCGCGATTTACGACAGAGATCACTCGTTTACCAAGAGAAACCCAAACATAAATGATTGTATCGATATTTTTAATTCTGTGTAAAAATAATTTCATTAATTTAGGTTATTTTATCATGTAGCTGTACACCAAGTTATATTTGTATGAAAGGTGTCTGTCCGTCAGCCCATCCATATGCACTTTGACTTAAATAAAATACTACTTCAATGCATTATTAACTCATCCATACAATACAATAAAGGATTTTCGGCAAACATAAATTTGTTTTAATTATATGGTATGTTCATGTGCATGTAAACAATTTCGATTTATGCACATATAAAACTAGAAATATTTCGATTTATGCTCATCTTAAACTAAAAACTACAAATTGTGTTCATGTTTCATCTAAATACGTTCGATTTATGGGCATGTAAAACAAGAAATATTTCGATTTATGTGCATCTTAAACTAAAAACTTTACAAATTATGTTCATGTTTCATCTAAATATTTTCGATTTATGCTTATGTAAAACTAGAAATGTTTCGATTTATGCGCACCTTAAACTTAAAAATTTACAAATTATGTTCATGTGCATCTAAACAATTTCAAATTATGCATATGTAATACTAGAAATGTTTCAATTCATGCGCAGCTAAAACTTAAAAATGACAAATTATGTTCATGTGCATCTAAGCAATTTCGATTTACGCATATGTCAAACTAGAAATGTTTCGATTTATGCGCACTTACAACAAAAAAATATAAAAATCTAAACCATAAATTTAAAAAAACAGTGGTTAGTTTTATTTTTCATATGGAAGTTGCATGGTATAACGGTACGGAAAACTCGTAAACCAGCGTAGACTTGTCAACATTCTGTAAACTCGCAATTACCCATGATGGTCCACTGTAAAAACAAAAATATACATTTGAGATTGCTCGCCTGTACGTTCTTACATTTTATAATTCTTAATTACTTAAATTGCATTTTAGAAAACGCGCAGCATATTTGTTAGACTTCAAATGTCTCCAATGATAATTTTATGATGAAAATGTCAACAGGAACTCGAGCGATTGTTGGGTCATAGCCTTGCAAGGATGACGCCAGCTTTCGTCCCACCGTTACGAGTTCCATTTTAAAATACTGGGTCGCAATAGTATTCTTTGCCAAGTGTAACTACACGTAAAGTAACGGTTTGTGTTTGGCAAGACGAGTAACATAAATTAAGAATATTTACCAAGGATCCACGATTAATTTCCTGCCGACCAGGTTGTTTCACCAAA
>JAANSM010004000.1:0-11981 GCA_036850725.1 Orchesella villosa | reverse complement strand
TCACAAGTTCCTTGATATTGTGTAGCTGTCCTACTTGAAAGAAGTGAGGCATTAAGCCAATAAAAAATCCAATTGCCCAGAAAGAATGGAATGTGACACGCACATAGTCACCTTTCTCCAGATAGATAGGAAGGTATGAATAGAGAAGAATTGAAACTCCGGCGATGTGGGTAAGATATGTGGCGATTAACAGCTTAAAAACGATACTTCGGGTTTGTGTTCTTGGTAAAACAATTTGAAAATTTTGCAAATTGGAAATCCATGCCATTTGGTATGGATTGGATCCAATGCTGTAAAAGAAATTGAAAAGATGTGCTACATAGTTTGGGAGATTTTTCATGTTTTAACTTGTGCTCAACACAAATTAGGCTGTCGGTTTGAAACTTACAACGCAACGTACAAACTTGACACCAATAATGTAGCCGATGGTCAAATAGAAAGGCGAAAGGGTCCACGAGCCAAGACATTGAATTGGAAATAAGTATTGCGTCACGTCCAATTTAGATTGATGAAACTCATATTTAAACACAATATGAAGATAAAATTAAGCATTTAGAAGAAAAAGAAAATAAAATACAGAGAGAAAACCGATGCCAGACATGAGAACTATGCATGTTCAGATGCAAACCAGAGTTAGATTCGAAGAAATATGTCGCGAAAAAGTATTGGAAATAGTTATTAGCTTCTATTTTGAGGAATTCATATAACTTTGTTTGATAACGGGCTGTGTTGGACGTCCATCATCGGTATAAATAGGGGTATTTAGTCCGCAATATTTTTTCCAAAATTCTCTTACGTGATAAATAATTTGTGTGTATGCATAGTTATTTGGGGGTATTATAACTTCATCGTTTATTTGTTATAGAAATAAATATACGTCTAGACTAGTTTACACTTGTATGGAAATCAAAAACGAAGACGTGACATTCGAAACAAGCCCCAAGACTGTGAGCGAAGTCATCCTATGAATGTCATAAAAACTCCCACTTTTAACCGCTTCAATTTTGTATGCTTTTATCAGTTTTCTTGCCAACTGACCATGCATTTTTCTCTTCAATACAGATTGCAAGCTCAAGCTTTTCTCATGAACTATTCCAGTAAAAGTTGTTATAATGATGAGACCAGAAATACCTCCAAACATTATCATCGAACCACTGACAGTCACCATAAGGTTGCTCACGTGGAACAATCGAATAATAATAACTGCTCCAAATATAATAAGAATTGAAAATATAGAGGTCATTGGTGGAATGTACCAGTTTCCAAGCAAATTGTTGTACATGGTTGTGAGAATCCTCACTTTCGAATAGATTAGCATCTTGTCCTGAAAAGTACGTCCTGTGTTTTTCGTACCTGATTCAGATTCGGTTTCCCTAAAATAATTTTAAGGTTACATTTTTTAACTAGCAAAATAATATATAAAAAATAATCGTCATAATCCTTTCAGTTCCACTTTCGTCCTCCGTCGAACAATAGTATTTTACTTACCACATTAAAAACTTGACGGTTGCATTAAATGTTTGCAGAAACATTAAATTCACAAAGATTCCAGACGCGTAAATGCCCCATGTACTGTAAAACGACCATATTTCGGCTACCAATCCGATCACACAAGCGAAAATTGTGGAAGTGGGTCTAAAATGTAAAACGCTTTTGTAGACTAGGGAGCCAGGCTGCCAAATTTCATTCCGAAAGTAGATGAAGATTGGAGTAAGGGAAAAGATGGAGATAAGAATTCCATTGACATAAAGACCAAAAATTATGAAGAATACAGTTTGATGAGACTCGCGGATGAATTTTCTGATGTATCTATAACCTATGACAGGATAATCATATATACTTATTGATCTACTGCTAAATTAAACTTTATAAAAGTCGGTTTGAATTTATAAGAGCATTACGATTGCACAAAACTCTGCTGAGTGTAACAGTCGCATTGGCGAAATCCTTGATTTGGTTCATTTTGAAATAGTCAAAACAATTGTACTGGACCTTGTAAGTTCTGCAGAGCACCCAAAAGCTATGATATGTGATTTTTACGTACTGCTTCTTTTCCCAGTATACAGGAAAGTTTGAGATTAGCATAGCCGTACAAAATAAAAAATGAGCTGACTCAATCAAATACACAGCCAACCAAAGGTAAAACACTACTGATTTTGGAACACTGAATCGGAAATTATTTTCGCTTGAATTCCAAACTATTTTGAAAGGGTATGAACCTATTCTGTAGTAAAAATCGAATGCAGTTTGAATATATTTTTCTAAAGTTTTCATCTTCAAAGATATAATCGAATTTTTGAGTACCAAGATGCAAAGAGCGAAAGGAACTATCTGTGTTTTTGTAGGGTTCCAAAATAAATATGTAGGTAGTAATTCTTCAGAAAATAAGGAAGTATCTCCGAAAAGGTTACGCAAACAGAACAATAATTATTAAGATTCATGGAAAACATGGCAAACTACCTTTTTAACTAATTGACTTTCTCCGTTCCAGTCATTGTTTCGTCCATATAGTAGATAAGTATAATTATGACATTAACCATTCATAGTGACAACTGATGAATTTACACCATAATTAAGAGCAGTAAAATATTTAGCAATGCATAATTATACCCTGCGTACAAGTAAATAATCAGTTTGCGTAGGATAGGAATAAAAAACGGATAGGAAACGTAACTAAATTCACTACCGCAAAATATTCGATTGTGAATATATTGCACGCTTTCTAACTTATTGTGTAACATATATTTAATTTGGATAATAAATAGGTTAGATTCATTTCCGATCTTGTGGTCGAATACGGTGTAGTTAATTGTAAATGACTGCTCCAATTTATGTAAAAGTCTACTTTGCAGTCTTGAACTGTCGCTCTATATTCCATACAAAAACGATAAATTATACGTTTGAAAAATAAGGGCAACGGCCAACTACTGATTTCAGTTTCAATTTAAACTAAACTATCATTCCTTTTCTTTTTGGGAACAGTCTCACCTTGGCCAACATTGTAAATCGTTAAAGTTCACTTTTCTCTTCGAAACCCTAACCTGAAAATCCCCAACATAACATAATATTGCATCACATCTCCCCATCATCAGCATCAGATGTAAAGAAGAGCGATTAAAAAGGCATCATTGATCCTCAGGGTGTCACCCGGCTGTCTCCCATTCTAAATTAGCTGAGAGCCCCATGAGGTCCAAAGTGGACAAAATGACTTCTTACGACTTTACGTGACAGAGAAAATCTTGTTCTTGAAATTGCCTTATAAACAAACTTGACTTAAAAAACATACATTTATATTTAATATATATAAGGGCAACCTGAGTCCATCTCTATATAAAAGTGGATATATAGGATACATCTGTGTCCACTACCAACTATAAACCATCACCATCCAATCTCCTCCATCCTGGCAGTTAATGAAAACAGTTGCTTTTCACGTAATTTTTGTTACTTTCGTCGAAAGTAAATCAGTCCACCTCACAGTCGGTTTCTCATTTGTATTGTACAACAAGCGACAAAGAAAATACACACAGCACGCACCCCACATGCCCTGTCCACCACATTTAAAGTTGAACGTTGCTTGTTCATGATTATCATGATGATCATCATCGCTGTTGATAGTGGTATGGTGGTGTGGCTTGGTTTGGCTTTGGCTAGTGATCCCTTTCAACTGATTTGTACCTCCAAATGTAAAAATGGTATTGCACCGTGTGTCCCATAAAAAACTAAACAAAACTCTCTACTTTCTTCATCAATCTGTTAAACCGGAGGGTTCCAAAACGGAATGTATACGCCTAGAAAACTCGAGCTAACCATCCTTGTCAAAAGAGTTCGGGTCTCTTCTTCTCTTGTCTCTCTCATTCACTCTGACTCTGACCTAAACCGCGTATCTTTTTTTGTCCTCATTTTACGAATAAAAAGTTACAATTATATAAGATATGTAACTGCAACCTCTACCCATAAAATGGAGAGGAGGACAGAGAGGACGCAGAATTCTATTTGACTCACACTGAGCAAAATATTTACTTGGGTCCTTTTGTTGTCCCCAATAAGTAAATAAGTGTTTACCTTCTTAGTCTTCAGCAGCTTACTACCCTCTCTTCGTTTTTTGTACCACTTTAGTTGTCTTGTTCCTTTGTGGATTATTGTGGATGTACAAGGATCCAGCATTAAAACGACAAAACATTGTTATTGCTCTGGTTTTTTGAAGAGTTCCTTGTTCTCCACAATTTTTTCTTGGGTCGACGTCGACACAGACACACCCTGTGTCGAGGATGTTGGAATTGTGCTCAAGAGCAAACTGAAAAAAACTCTGTTGATGTTGATGAATAAGAACTGAAAAGGGTAGGTTATGCTATATGTTATGTAAAATTGTAAAGATCTGTTTTAAGGTAGGTCTTTATACTCTCATCCACTATTCATATAGTGCTTTGCCCTCGTTTTTTTGGTCACAAATCCATAATAGGTATAAAAAATGCCGTAGATGGTAGAGTTAAATTGTGATATGGAAATAACACCATAATATTTTTTCTAATTCCTGGAGTGTCGCTGCCTTTCAGATGGTTTTATTA
Organism: Orchesella villosa; assembly: GCA_036850725.1. Classification (NCBI taxonomy): domain Eukaryota; kingdom Metazoa; phylum Arthropoda; class Collembola; order Entomobryomorpha; family Orchesellidae; genus Orchesella; species Orchesella villosa. The sequence continues at coordinate 7,413 of JAANSM010004000.1, read as the reverse complement.
GTCATGCAAGGAAAATAGACAGTTTGGATGGATGCTTGATGTTATTATTACAGTTCTTGAACGTTGAATGTAACCACATGCGTGCTAAAAATAACGGTATGAGTTACTCCGTATTCAGAGTATCTTGGCGTTTACATAAGGTACATCACATAACATATACTAAATTTATTGCTTGTGAAGTTTAAATGATATGATGGTTGGGGAAGGTATATTATCCAATTTCCTAATTCGGTTGTAGTAGCTTCAGTCAAAACATTGTTGAGGAAGCTTCAAACGTATCATGCACACAGCAAGGTTTGATCACCTTGTGACCTTCTTGGTGGCTGTTTGGCAGGTTGAAAAAAAATATTGGTTTGTGATACAGAAGGAGGGGGATTTGATGTGGGATTTTGAATTATGAAAAATATGTGTAATAAACACGGTGACAAGATTTCTGGCAAGCTTTAATAATTCGATTTATAATGTTAGATTCAAATGTCTTGTTATGGTGAGTGTTATGTGTTTGAAGATAATGAAGTTTTAATACTATTGTTTAGATGATGTATTTTTGCGTGAATGTCTGCTTTTAATAGCTCAAAACTAGGACTGTTTCCAGTTCCGTCCAATCAACAACAATTCATATGTGAACGCAGTTCACCTCTATCCATCATCAGAAAGTTTGATTTTACACGAAACATTATGGTGCACTTACAAAAATTAACGTAAATGAGAAACTTTTTGTGGATAAAGCAGACAAGTAAAAATGGACTAGATTTATCATCTGTCTGAGAACAACTTATCTTTCCTTTTTTACTCAAATTCAGTGGTCTCGTGTTGAGTTGGTTAAAAATGACCTTTCTTCTCAACTTCCACACTTATTTGCACCCCCACTTACTTTCTCATTCTCAGATCATTTTTCTTTGCTGGTTTGCTTCGGTTTCTAACTTCTCGCCAACTAACTAGCCCAGTGCCTGCAATGGTATGGTATGATGAACAGATTCCTTCCAGGAGAATTCATGGCGCTTTCTTGTGCACGCATGAAGTGAGTAAAGAGATGAAGCGTGTTGTATTTCATGCACATATTTACGAAGCAAAAAAGAACATTGCATTGCTGACTGACTGGAGAGGAATGGAATCTTTTCTGAAAAATTCAGTGAAATGTGAAACCGAGAACTTCTCTGGAATTCATGAATCTCATCAACAATTTTGGGTATAGAAGAGCCCTTTTACGTACGTATATAACGAAACCACAATCTTTCAGAATGATAGATACATAAGATCTAATGTCTAATGTGCGTTAAGCAGGTAGGAGTAATTTGTTAAAGTTCATCTGCTGACACGGTGGATTTTTAGTTGAGTTGTTGTTCAAGCGTCAAAACAGAAGAATAGGAATAAAAAAGGGAGGAAAGTGGTAAAACGTGGAATAATATTCATGATGATGATGAGATACTCACAAAGATAATGAGTTAAGTTATCACAGACCAAAGTTGGGATGTGCTTTGACATCGACAATTTTTCATAAAAATGGTAGTAATTTGTAAGAAATATGGAATTTCATACTCTTTTTGGTTTTTACAAAGAGTAACTGCCCTTGACTCATTGTCAGTGGTGTTTGAACTTTTGATAATAGAAAATTTATTAATGCAGTTGTTAGTATTTATACGCGTTAGTTTAACGGCTATTGCTTATCTTTTCACTTTAAATTTAAAAATTTAATCAAGTAGATTCGGATCTCTATCAAAGTTATAGTCGTCAAAATTATGTGGTTCCAGTATGCAATTATAACTTGTTCATGTTCTGTATTATTTTATCAGCATTACCCAACAAAAGATTCGTTATAAGCAGCTGAATAAACACATCGTATCAAAAGGTGGTTTTAGCCTATATGTGAATTACAAAACACGGGATGCATTCATTCATACAATAAAAATCCACGTTCAAAATCAATCGCAGCTTTGCCCCATTGTTGCAAGCTTGCTCACTTGGCCTGGTACCTTTTGACTTCCAGAAGTAGAGCATTGACTCTGTGTAAATGTGAGCCATGTGCATTTGCTTCTAAGCAAATGACACTAGACTACAAAATTTCACTTTCATGCTTGTACACAGGAAATGAATGAAACGACAGTAAAATTGTGGTTACTTCTTCTGTTGTTGTGAATTTAAGCTATCGACGACAATGGCTCATGTTGATGTCAAAGTCAAGTTATGTTCTGTCTTCATCTCATCTCATGCTCATCCTCTTCTTGGTAGCAGCATGCTGTGTGGACTTTTCTTCAATGTATTCACATTTTAGTGTTTTTATTGGAAAAGTTGAAGATGAAATAAGTCAATAGGTAAACGGTGAATTGGTAGGGAAGTCATATTGTGAATGGAGGATAAAGGTAGATGTAGCAATGCAACTGGTATTAATCTGAAGTGTTTGTGTTATCCTTTCCCCAAACTTTATGCCATTTATATACTACAATCTACAATGTATACTTGTTCAAAACTTGACTGACACGGCAAACAAAGAAAAATTCTACACTATTGAATAGATACAAAAAAGCCTAGAATATATATACTTTAAAATCTGACGCATTGATTGTCTGATAAAATCTGATTGTCCCATATTTTTTTACTTTTAACCAGGACAGATGTCCAATGCGAAATTTACATGAGCGTTGAATTTGTCAACTTTAACGATACTATTATATTAATAAATAAAATTAAAGATTTGTTTCACTCTAGGTATATGAAGATGCTAATGGTTTTAGATGGAAATAGTTTAAGAATTACGTTTAATATAAAATCTACATCAAACTACAGGCAATTGTTTGACTAATTGCAGTAATATACCCATTCCGTGCTTGTCCACAATATTATAGGAAGTAAAACGACGATGCCATGATGAGAGCCACTATACAAATTATTAGCCACTCGAGCAGCCAAATCCATCCACTTCTTTTACAAGTATCCAGTAGTATCGTATCACCATGAAAGATCAAAAGTGAACAGATTATTAACATTCAAGCTTAAGCAAATAAATCCATGATCCCTTGCGGCGAGCAAATAACTTGAATCCATAATTTCGTTTGTGCTAGCTGCTGTTACTTTCACATTCTCATTACACACACATAATATCATATCATGACAAACACCTTTGTAAAAAGAACTATTTATCCTGAACCACTAGCAAAAAACTTGATGATACGCATACCACACTATTTAACCACATCATCTACCTTCTATACTTTATCCGAGCATATTATTGAACACAAACATTTTATCCCTCTTGCCTCTACTAAAATATGTACAGATTTTGCTGGAAGAGTCAAGGACAAGCAGTAGCAACACATATAATATGCATAATATCAATATAGTGAGGCTACCTGGCGATTGACTTTTGGCTTCTGCATTGTAAACTCCATTTTGAATGGGTTTTCATTTCAAGTTCATTATATACATACTTATACAGCAAGTATTCAGAAAAGGAGGTTGAATATGTTTTACTGCGAACTGCGAACAACATAAAAAGGAGTTTGTTACATTTATTGCAACAATTACACCACGGTTTTACTCATCCCTTGCATTCTTGACTGCTATCAACCATGCAATGCCAATCCAGCCTGGTATCATTTCCATCATAATCCTCCTCAAGAGCAACATGATTTTGTAACCGCAGAAAACCACCTTAGCATCCTATAATTCATTCGACATTTCCAATGTGAAGGAGTGAACATGCCAATAATGAATAACGCCAACTACCAAACAAATTTGATATACGTGCATGCTTCCTTTCCTGCCTAATATGATTTGAAATCTGGACCTGGAATTCCCTGACAATGTATTGCAAACTATTATGAATTATTGATGACAATCGGAATGAAATACAATGTGGCTTTCTTTGCCAAACAAGGAAGGATCATATTAGGATGACTGCACGGGTAAATTACACAGGTTGCATGTTGATTTGATGGTGATATAATGACATTTTATTCATGTGGAAGTTGACAGGGTATGTGATACACTTATTTTTAGTAGATAATACCAAACATATTTATTGTATTGAATTTTCCTTGCATGTCATTTCTTTAAGTATGGAGTTTGATCTAGAATTTAAGGAGCATAATTTATATATGCTCAATCAAATTATCACATTGACAGTTATCAACGCTACTTTCCATAGTCCACTTGATGATCAAGCTAATTCCACATGGAATCATGTAATGAGTGATTGTGAACAATACGGAATTTATTCTACTACTGTGACAACTTTTGCATATTATACTAGGCCATGGACTGATAACTAGACACATCACACTGCACACTTTCCTTTCAACAAGGTTCCCTGGGCATCTCTGTTATACTTACTAAATAAATTATGTTGCATATTTTTGGTTGGCGTCTTTTCTCAGCAAATGTTAAAAATGTCCTATACAGCAAATTGCATATATGTATTATAGCATTTATTACACTGCGTTCTGCCAATCATCACGGTTCGTTTCGCATGGACCAGTTTCTAGTTATGATTTGTTCTAACAAGCTTACCATAAGATTTATTATCACTATCATCACCATCATCGTCATTTGAGCAGCTTGATAGCGGAGAATAGAATAGACCCACTGATTTACATACACGAACCAAGTCCCACATTCTTTGTGAAGTTGATCATTGATCACGTCTCATGATAATCACCAATCAAATTCTTCTTACACAGTATTATAGGCATATGGTTGGAATCAACATCAACATAACATTGATGATTGTCATCAGATCATTTCCAACATTTTTATAGAGAATTTATTAGCCATTCATTAGTACCACCTCGTATACATTACATGTGCCAATTTCCTTGTTATAGCGAAATACAAACGAGTGCGGGACAAACGTGACCCCGACAAGCCTTTTTCTATCTTGATGCTGAGCTTAGAGCCTGATTCATGGTGATAAAAATAAGGGATGACATGATGACACCAGATCAAGAAAAAGTGTGCACAATGTGGCCATGAGAAAATCATGAGTTTTACAAAAATTCAATAGCATTAAAAAGCATTGTCATCATCACTTTTTTGTTTCACAGCGTCATCATCATCACATCATCTCCACCTGTTATGATCATCATGATCATCACATCACCAAACAAGCCCTTTGGTATTTCACGAATGAATAACAATAGCTTGTAAAGAGAATTAAAGTAGGTTTCTTTAAAAAAATTACTGTATTATGCAGTTTTGTAGTTGAAAGTGGAATGAAATGGACACAGTCAAGTGAGCTCTCTCTCTCTCTCTCAACTGTCCTGCTCATTTTGACTGACTGATTTGTTCACCTGGTTTGGTTTATTGGCACAGTATTCCATACCCCACCAAACCACACCAGACTGGGGCTAAGGGACACATCCTACACGATTTTCTAAACGTTGAAAATTCAATTCAATGTTAAACCATCCACCCTTAGGTCACGCACCATCTACATCTCCTTCTCTTTTTCTGTCTTTATAGTTTCGCTTTTTAGCTAGAAAAAAATATGAGTCCTTTTTGACCATCCTCTCCTTTCCTGCAAAAAATAAGTTTGTTTGATGTTTGAGTCTTTTGAGATGAAGAAAAGTGTTTGGGAATTTGGGCTGCCGTGTTGTCTAAAGTGTTAAGGGTAAAGCTAGTACAAAAACAAGATACGATAAATGGTATATGACATTGCTCATGGTGTTTTTAGGATGAGAAAGAGAGACAATGCACATATTTGTATGCGCACCGGGATACACAAGATACTAATTTATTGACCACGATTTGCCATTACATGGTTTCCTCACAGCACAAAGAATAGCTGTAGCAGCAACGTTTTCTCCTCAATTTTAGAGGGTTTAAAGGGGAAATACAATAGAAATATATAGAGGAAAAGAAGGAGCTCTCTGCTCTGCGCTCTTTTCTGTTCTGAGATGTGAAACAAACAACTTCAAACTTACGATTAGAAGAAGATGGAAAAGGATGTGGATGTGATGTTGCATATTGAATTTTTATTATTTCTAGCGCAAAAATACATGCTAAAAACTAGAGAAAAACAATGAAACTCTCTATGCAATTCGTTGACTTATTTACGATCTTTGCTCCCTGTGTGATACGCTGACTTGAACGTGAAAATCATGTTAGCTTTTTTTACCTTGTTATATGTTTGCAGTTGCACGCATAGGCATGTAGGAGAAATTAGGTGCAGATGTTCCCACAAAAGAGCTAAAGAAGAATGAAAGAAGTGAAGTGATGTTAGATGTCGAATGTTGATTGCCGATTACCTAGTTAGTTTCGAAAGATGTAGTTTTGTGGATTTTCCAGATGCTCTCAAAATCCAAAAAATTAATAATTGATTTTTGTACTTCTTATCGATCATCTTATGAGTTTACACTTTTTTACTAAAATTTTCAATCGAAAAAGGCTCCATTCCTATTTCCCATCTTCCAGTTGAGTAGCTAAGCCTTTAAGTAGACAGTAGGCATCTGAATTGAAGCATGGGAAAGACGTTAATTAGAATGGTGTAAATATTTCAAGATTTTTCCTATCGCAAGAAGCATTCCTTCGCACGATTGGCAATGCGTCATGGGACGACGAAATAAGATGATGAAATAGATCAATTCCTCAGGTTTGGTGTGAAAATGCTTTTTCTGTGTAACTTTGATATGAAGGTAGACAAGTAGAGACAGGCTGGACTGAGTTTACTTCACACACATGTTGATATTGCCCTTAAATGCTTACTGCTTCATCACAGCATGTGTGCTTAATCCACATTTCCGTATCTGGATCGACTTCAACTCAACTCACCTCAACAAATTTTTCATTCTTTCCTTATTTTTTCTTCAAAAAATTGGAAAGGAGAACACATTATTTCCACCAAAAATTGTCAGATTTTATCTGCTCACCTAAGCCTATAAACGGGGATCTCCTCTCTCCACTCCATTATGTTATATGAGTAAACGTTGGTAAATAACACACGCGGGCCTTCACACGAACAAAAAGTAAGTTTGTGTGTCCCTTGCTTAATGATGCCGTGCCCTGTCGCAAGACCGAAACCAAATAATAATCCTGCAAGAAGACGGGAAGAGAGCGACAGAAAAAAGGATACGAATTCGAACCTAGTTCAGCCTATATCCTACTTATCTGAATTTCGGATCAATGAGTTTGCCCAAGTCTGAAAATTTCTCTTAAATGGCCTTAAATGAAATAATCTATGGAACTCATCTGAAATAATAAGGGTATTAGTCTACAATGCAGTGTTTAGTTTCACTTGAGCTCCTTTTCACTTTGATTTTTTTCCAACAATTTGAGTAAATTGCCAAATATTACGTGTGTCGCATCCCAATAACCGCTTGATTGGTTTTGTCCCCAAAACAGAGAAGGTATAAAGGGATTAACATTTTTACCTTTGTCACGAAAAGTTTCACGATTTTGAGAATTTCTCATGTTCGTAAT
>JAANSM010003999.1:0-11982 GCA_036850725.1 Orchesella villosa | reverse complement strand
ATAATACTTGTAGTCGTAACCTGTGAAAGTTGCTTATATTGAGCACACATTTAAAATAAACAAATCTCATTCCGCAAGCAGCCATTCACGCGGTCGCACTTGTGATGGGTGTATGATGTGGATGTGATTGTAAAAACTAAAACAAGAGGCAATCCCGTTTGCACAAGAAAACCATGGAATGTAAACTCTCATTTTGTGTCCAAAAATACCCAAGTGAAGCTATCAATAGTTTTCTATAACTTGTTCTGGTTTTACTCAATACCATGCCATGCCAAAGTGAATCACCAAAATTAGTCTTCCCTGCATAACAAGCACTTCAAGTCGATGGATTTACGTGTACAAAGGAAATATCAATTGAAATTGGCGAGCAAATTCAGTGCTGGAGGTTTCGCTTTATTTTACATTTGCCATGTTTGTGTTTGGACTGTTATGCTTTGCATTCTAATAACGTTCGCCGGTTAAAATGGAATATTTAATCTTTTCTTGTGGAATTTTGAAAAAGTGTTCGGGATGATAGAACGAGTAGCTGTTTCTGATATCCTATACAACTTTTCTGAAACTTCAGATTGCATACCTGCATATTATACAATTCCAATTGTGTCAAAACGTGATCTAAAGATGCATTCCAAAAAGAAATTAATTTCTATGCTATTGATTCTACTTTTATCAATACATAAATGCGTAGCTAGTGACTCATTTTACCGTCCATTGCCACTGTACACAGGAAGTGTTATTGAATTAAACAACAAAGCGATTTGGCCAAGCAGACCGGATCCTTTTCTCAGAACCAGTTCCCCACCCCTAGAAAATCTTATAACAAATTCTATAAAGTTTGATATTGATCAGCTCATGAATGATATGCCAATTACGTCTACCGTTGAGGAAGATAAGTTTTTTCGTGCACAACAGAAAGATTCCTGGTTATCCACGGTAAAAATAATTCCAGATGAACACCACGTCTCCGCTTTTCTTAATAAAGGGATTGTGAAAAGGTGATCAAATCATTACTTCCATCTATGGGACATTTTATGTCTATTGTGTCGCAATAATGAATATCAATTTAAAAAGAACCGTTCCATTCTTTTTTAGATTTCTTTTTCTCAATGTCAAGAATGGGAATCCTCTGAGCGTAACAGTAACTCCATGTACATCTATTTTGCTGTGGAGTGTAAAATTCTGGTCAGTTTCAGGTTAATAAAGGGATTGTGAAAAGGTGATCAAATCATTACTTCCATCTATGGGACATTTTATGTCTATTGTGTCGCAATAATGAATATCAATTTCAAAAGAACCGTTCCATTCTTTTTTAGATTTCTCTTTCTCAATGTCAAGAATGGGAATCCTCTGAGCGTAACAGTAACTCCATGTACATCTATTTTGCTGTGGAACGTAAAATTTTGGTCAGTTTCAGGTAAAACTTTAACTATTATGTACATTCCGGGGTAAACTAATACAACATAACTGTAAATATTTACTTTAACGTTACGTTTTACGTTAACAGAAAATGGTACATTTGGAATGCCTGAGACCATAAAAACTTTCCGAACGCAAAGAACTATTAGCTTCAAGGAGACACATGGCAGACGCGGTGTGTACGGAATCGAAATGAGGGCAATCTATCGGGATTCTTATGTTCATTTGTATGCCACGAGTTTCAGCGATGAACCACTGAGATTAACTCCGACCATGGTTAATGAGCCATTCGACAGATCATCGTATTTCCCTTGGTCTAATGTTTACGATGGATTGAATCCTCAACTCTGGTCTTCGACAAACAAAAACCAAAAGCTTTCCAACTTTCAATCTGGAGTTGTTTCAGATTTTCACTCCGCATATGTGACATCCAGTCGACCAAAAATCTCAGTAAAACGCTTGCGGGGCAATCGTTTACATGTGAAATGGGATACTAGCCCAGTAAATCCTCATTTGATGAACTATTGTATTGTGGTAAACACACGAAGAGATTACACATCCTTGTGTGCAGCATCTGGAGAAAGGTATGGTGTTCTACCTCCTGATCTTATGCATGTCGTCTACTACGGCTCTGAAACATACTTTGGAGAAGAAACCAGTAACACATGGAATGAACCCAATCGGTATTTCATGGATCAAGCAGTTCCATTCAGTAACTCAACTCTAGGAGTGCCAAATAACCATCATCATCACCACCGAATCCGTCATGACAGGAATAAAATTAAACGTGCCACAAGTCACACGCACAAAGATATAATTATTGGGTGCGTTGGGAAAAAGACCAATTATATTCTTAACAACCTTCGTGATGGAATGCTCTACTATGTTAATGTATTCGTGAGGGATATGTCCACAAACATTAGCTACCCGTTTGTCAGAACCACAATGAAATATAGGATACCAAGGGTAAGAAGTTATAACATAACCCACAAGCTAAATTATATGGTTGGTTGGGTTTTAGTAGTTTGGTACTGGTATTGGGGCAAAGTGATAAATACATTTTATTTTACAAAGGACTCTCCAAACGGGCTGAAGGATGCAAAACCTACAAAAATTAAGTTACCAATCACCACTAACAATGATGTCAGACTTGTTCGGAAGCCAACTACTTTAAGATTCAATTTAAACAAGCCTTGCAGTAAACTTACTATGTATATCATGCCTTGTGGTGGAGGATCGATAAACACGGCAATACTACATGGTAATTCAACTTTATCAGAAAGTAAAAATGTGGACAGTTTGGAAATCATCTCGATAGAGTTCCCCGAAAAGGGGAAGATATTTTGTAAAAATTACCCAAAACTTGGAGGAATCTCAAGCTAGAATGGTAGAAGTCTATGTCGCAAAGAAAAACAAACGGTTTCCTCTGCCGAAACTCCCAGGTTTGAAAAAAAAATTTGTTGTGTTTTATGCAGTTGGAGGAAAGCTTCCAAAATGAATGTTTGTTGAAATGATTTCAGTCTGAAATAATAATTGTTTTTTAGTGATAACAAAAATATCAGAGGACGAATCGCGTCGAACTTGTGATTCCGTAACAATTCAATGGTGGCCTTCACCAGATGCTCGTGACAATGAATATTGCATTTTTATGAAGGAAGAAACTCGTAAAAAGAGAATTTTTCAGTTTAAGAAACCAAATCAGTGTGATGTCGAGCGAAGCCTGAAAAGTGATCCTTATGTTTCACTTTCTTTATGTCTGCAGAGAGACCTATCACCAGATGAGTGAGTGTATCTTTTTGCACTTGGGAAAAATTACATGCATGAAGTACATACATGCATAGATAGATTTTTTGCAATTTTTATGTTTTCTTTTACAGTAATATGTTCGCGCAAAGGATTGTTGGTTTACTGCCAGGGAAAACATACGTTGTTCAATTGATTATCAGAAGACACAACGGAAAGTCCCTATCGTATGATCTTCATCACGTTAAGACAAATGACATTTGTTTAGAAAGCTGAAACTCTTCTTATTTTGAATCCTCTTACCCCGTCCCTTTCCTGACAATTTTAAACTGCATTATTGTACTCCACAAATTCATTTTGTTAATTTATTTAAGCATTGTAATGTCGGATTGTACATATTTATAATATTGTACTGACAAGACGCACAGATTTTCACACAGTGAAAATAAACAGATTTTTATCGAAGATTGATTTAATTGAGAAAGAATTGCCAGTCTTTGGAATGTGCTCGGTCGTCTCCAAACTGCTCCCTATAGTCCCGATACAGGTCAAGAAAGTGTGTGCTAGTGCTAGTCGATTTTGTTTCGAATTTTCCATCGCCAAATAAAGTTGAATCGGCACTAGAAAAAATATTATAGAACGAGCTGTCTTCGTCGGTGGTTGACGAATCATCTAATAATGAAGTCAAGTCACCGCTGCTGGGCCGACCCAAATCATCATCGTCTTCATCGTCATCCAAAATTTCTATGCGTCGTCCTTCAAGAATTTCTTGAAAAATTTGTTGTTCGTATGGGTTCCTGTTACCCACTTCTGCAGAAAGATTGCTTGAGTCTCCTTCACCTTGCTCAGATATTACGGTTGTCCACTTCTCATTATATATTAAAAATTCGTGCTCCATCACCGTTTCGTGCCAATTTTCGTCAAATTCCTAAAAGAGTGTTTTAGATTGTAACATAGGTGAAAATGGTGGAATGTATGCACTTTTATAAAAGTAAAAGTATACAGTTGTTATGTATAGTAATCGGTAATGCTTGAGAAAACTACTCACTGCTAGTTTGTGCAAAGTAGCATCACACTGAACACGAACTCTGCCACCAATACTTATTGCAAAGGACATAAACTCTTGTGGAAATTGGGTTTTAGCTGCAAGGAAACTGGCTATCGATTCATGCTGGCAACAGACGTTAAACAAGTATACGATTTGCTGTATGACTTGTGGATCTGTGTGCTCTGAGTGCTAAAAGACGGATTAAAATTTGGTCAATGAATCCTTCACCAACAACGAGTCGCGCTCCGTCCTCATTTCTACAAATATTTGAAAGTAGAAGGATGACTTCCAAAATAGCAGTTTTGAGTTGATAAGACACTGGAATTATATAAAATATGAGTGTGAAGCACAAAGTATCAAAGTATGATAAGAAAAATAAAGAATAATTTACAAGACTTGTTGCCTTACTATCAATCATGTTAGTTCTATTGACGTAGTTCATGATTTGACGCTTGAACCATACAACTAAGCGATTCTTCTTGAGAAGCTCAGGAAAATTGACTTCGTTAGAATTGAGATTAGCTAGCGTTCCAACACATTCTAGCGCAAAGTCTAGTGAGTTCACTTCCACCACTGCTTTCGCAATGTGCCCCGCTTGTTGATCAATGATAGTGGATGGTCTTGTTTCAACCACATTTCGAACAATTTTCATTCCTATCGTGTCGTGATTTTTTATGGAATTTTTTACAATCAATACCATTTTCATCGACTGCCCCATAATTTCTGCACCTTTTCGATCTTTTGCCAAGTTTACTCCGAGGGCACCTTTTATTCTTGAAATTTTATCTTGGGGATCTGAGTCAGGGGCTAACTGATCTAAAAGCTAGCAAAGGGTCACCTAGTTATCAATGCTGACCAATGTGCTACAAATCATTTATACATTTAATAGTTTCCTTACAGTTTCCACTACTCCATTTTTCACCAACAGTGGTCGATATTGAGGGTCCATAGATATCACATAGAATGTCTTTGCAATAATGTCAGAAAAGGATGCTACTGCTGCTTGTGAAACATGGACAGTCGTTGAATTTCAGTAAAAATACGTAATCAATACTGTTTAAAATGTTTGAAATAACTCACACAGATTTTTAGCCATAGCAGAAAGCAATTTTTGTTGGACTATTTGATCTCTTAAAGTAGCACTGAAACTCATGTTACATAACAATCCAAAGCTAAGACGGGCTACTTTCTTTGGTATGGGTATTTTTCCTTTTTAAAATCTTGGCTACTTTTTCCAATGTGCTAACATCTCGCATCTGGTCAACGTATTCCTTAAATGAAGAGGTGTTTTTTAGAAATGCTAGCACAGTTTCCCATAGCTTGAAGTCTGTACGGTCTAGCGCTTCTGTGAGAGATGATACTACACCTGGATGAATTAGACTAGTTGCAACCATTCGATCCTCAGACACGTAATGAAGGATGTCAAACCCCACTTTTTAGCAACCCCCAAAAAAGAGAGACAACATAAATTACACACGATTAAGAATCTAAACGCAGTATTCAGTTACACCCGAGCGTTATATTTGACCTTACATTGGATTATACAGTTTTGCTGCTTGATTTGAGATTGGAAGTTTTCAAATACTGTTAGATATTCGTCCCGTAGCTTTCGATGAGCCTGTGGTCTGCGCTAAATCCTCGCGTTTCTTCACTTGTGCCTTCCACCGTTCGCAACGTTCCAATTCGGAATCAATTTTATCCAGGACTAGCTGATGAATCTTATGTTTAATCAAAAATCCATGAAAAGGATGCACTTTAGCGATATCCAAACATATGTTTAGGATATAAACAATCAAATTAACATTTCGGCCATTATCTTCTCGTAACTCTCTGAAAATTGCATTAGATGCGGATGCTGAAACAGTAAAAATTATAAAAAATCAATAAAAGTCAGCCTAAATATGTGTAACTGGTGGCCCATTGTTCTTGTTATGCCAGATGGACTTTACCATGCTCTATAACTTCAACCAGAAATCGGCTAGATTTGGTCAAAATAGAAATGAGTCTCAAACCTTCCGTTTTACTTTGTGAGTTTTCGTACAACATTTCAACGTAATGGTTAAGGTTTTGTATGTCTGCTTCAACTACATCATCCTGCAATGCCCTAGAACATGGTCGTGAACTTTCGTTTTCAACTTCATCTAAAACTTCCAAGTATCTAGGAAGATATGAGCCATCCGGAGCAATGCGAGAAATTATTGCGAATCCATTGCGATCGTATTCACGGTTCACAACTTCGTCTACAGTAGTTTTGAGGGTTGAGCGTAAGTTTCCTTCAATGAATGGACAAGACTGAATAACGTCGTTTACGATGGCATCTATTCTTGAGGATTTGTTTAAGCTAAGTAACTTCACGATCTTTTTAAATTGCTAAAAGGAGAACCGGAACCTTAAAATTATCGTAAGTATTCAGGAATATTATATGCTAATTATTACTTGTTGGTTCGATTCTGGATGTACCTCAGAAAATTCTTTCATGAGTTGGCCACCTCTTGCAACTGAAATCCTGGTTTCACCAACAATTGCGAATTGCTTTCGTCGAGGATGTGGATCAAAACGGAACACCCTAATTGTCTTTGTAACTGTAGGAAATGTGTCCATCTGAAGATTTGTGAGATATTAGATACGCTGTGTGGATGGGTCCCTCTGACCGATTTATGCGTTTGACTTGTGATCAACACTGATTACGGTGTGATGATAAAAAACTCAATTTATTAGCCCCTCAGGGATTTTGTGTATTTGTAAAATAAACAGTAAACTTTTTATTTAGGGATATTCATTTAGTTTCATGCATGGTTACAATGTGAACAAGCAAGGTTCAAGTACAAAGAATATCAAATCATATTACAAGACCAAGGTGTGCGCAAGTATAATACAATATCAATATATAAACGAAGAACAGTTCCATTTACACAGTCATTCCTAAAACAACATTTCTTTTAACAGCCTCTTTGTAGCTGTATCATACATGTCTTCCAGTTCATGATACACCTTCTTAGCTGCTTTTTGAAATGACAGTTTTTCCGAGATCATTAGCTCTCCATAAAGATACACCCCCATTGCAATATTGTCGTACAGAAACTGTTTCACTATTGAAAGACGAGGTTTGTCCTTACACAATATAATAATTTCACACCAACGATGAATTACTTCAGGGTTCTGTTTCTCAGGTTGAAATATTATCGTGGAAGTAAATAGCTCATGAGAACACTGTTTCAAACGACGTTTTTCCTCAGATAGGCTCAAAACATGTTCCAATAAGATAAGTAGCTCAGAACAACTCAAACTTTCTACGTCTTCAATTCGTACTTTTCCAGCCTTCAGTAAAATAAAAATTGACTTAATTCTCTGCAAAGCGTCTGTAGCTGGAGAAAATAAAGGTATATCACTAAACTCCACATCAGCTTTTAAGAGATCTAACGTCTGGTACGGTGCCGGCAATGTGTTTGACTCTAACCAATCCTCTTTCAATTTTTTAATTGAAACGCTATCTTCAATTGAACGCAAGTCTTCTTTAAATGCTTCAGCGTAACAATTTAAGAAAATGTCAGATGTTGTGAGCTGACCATGGTATTTATAAACGTAATCTCTCATAAACTGCCAAAATCTGTGTTGTCCTACAAGAAACGCCATGTGCCACAGTAATAAATATCCCTTGTAATAATGAACATGCATAAATTGTTTTATAGGTACCAGTCCATTTTTGGCAGTTTGACTGTCTCCATATTCACTTCCTAGCACGTGTAACTCTTGTTCAGTATTACGAAGCTCATTTTGCAAAGTGATGAATCTTAAACATATTCTAAGGTTATACTCCTTTTCAACTTCTGCATCCGTCTTATACGGGAAGTAGCATTGAAAGGTTTTTCGGAAAACAATGTCTTCGAAATAAGTTGCGAATCCTTCACTAAGCCACTCTTCAGTCATATCCAAAGCACCAATCAAAAGACCAAACCAAGAATGGCATATTTCATGTGGAATTCTGCCCACGAATAGGGGTTCCTCATTCCCTGTGAAATTGCTTGGAGAAAGGAATGTCATAAATGGATTGGCTAGTCCCATATGTGGAAAACACTTTGGCATTATGATCAAGTCGAGTCGAGCAAATGGATGAGGACCAAGAGTTTCATAACACGTCTTTAAACAACATAGGAGAAACTTTGACAATTTGTCCATGTGTAGTAATGGGATGCAATCTTTTTCCATCACAAAGAAGCGCACTGGAATAACTTGGCTTGTACTCTCTTTTGGATCACCGAAACGGCATGGATAACTTAAATGGTTTGAGCACTGGTTTGTTGAAATAGTAGTATCCNCACTCTCTTTTGGATCACCGAAACGGCATGGATAACTTAAATGGTTTGAGCACGGGTTTGTTGAAATATTAGTATCCTGCACTTTAAAACTATTCATTTCACAAGCCATTTCATTCGATATCAAAGTCGTTTGTAAGCTAAACTTGCCAATAACCATCGCAAATGTTGACATTGGAAGTGGAATAGATGTATAGAAGTAATGAGTGGCAATATTTTCTTCAACTTTCAAAATCTCACCGGGTTCATCTGATGTTAGTAAGGGTAAGTATACATTTTCCACCTGGATAAGTGCTTCCCAAGTAGCCAGAGCGCATGGTGGTTCTTGACAAGGGAATAGTCCCCTATTATTTATGGGTGGAGCGGGGGGGTAAACACATTTTCTACTATCGAGATGGTAATTATTTCCATCGCATGGTCGCCAGTGAATAGAAGGTGAATCTTCTCTTGTTTCATAGTCTATTCGGATAACAGAGGGCAAACTTGATTGCGACCATCCGTAGATATTCAGTGCCCATTTATCCACGGAGAACTGGAGGGGTTTCTCTTGACCATCTACTAGCGCAAACCAATCAATTTTGCTACTTGCGTGAAACATTTTTCTGATTCCTTGTTTGCTATGTTCTTTTAATGCCTGTTTTGCATTGTACTCTTCAACAGTTTTCAAACTTGTGACTTGCTGTATATTCAGACAGCAGGCATCTAATATTAATTTGGGAAACGATTTTGAATCGGCTAGCTTTTGAGTGTCCAGCCATTCAATAAAAAGGATAAGAACTCCCTTAATTATTTTCGTATTGAAGTTTGGAGTTAATTTCATTACATAATGATGTACACGAAAGTCATCCACATTCGACAGTAATGGCAGATCCTTTTCGGTAGTTTCATATTCCGAATGAGCATTTTGAGTTTCGGTTGTGGCACATAAATCTAGCTTTACCAATTTACTTGGACGCTCCATAATTATTGCAGTTCATGAACTAGGTTAGTTCTTTTCCAGCTTAAGATTCCTTTACTTCAAAATCTGTAAAATAGACAAATCCAATATTTTTTAACCAACCAAACTTGAAAAGATCACTCATTGAAAAGCTATTAAAATATCCGTCAAACGTAAGTGTATTCATATATGATTCATATATAATGCAAATCAATTCATTCACCACATAGTAAGACTGTTTAGGGCCAATTTTTGCATCCTAAACTATTAAAATTAAAATGGTGTAGTAAAGTTTCCGCACATTTTAACTCTTTTCACATCGTTGTTGTTTTAATTATTCATGTATGCATGTAAGGTAAATGCACATTGGAGTGTGTGTTGCAAGGAGTTTCAATGATGAACATGTCACGATATGATTTCGTCTAATTTCAAGTGGACAGCTTTAATATCGTTTTCCCCAAATCATGACTCACGACAGTCACGAGTAGATTAACCATTAGCTTTACCTATATATATATGTATGCGATTACTACTAACTCAACTGATGCTGCAAATGCCGAGACAATGAAACGGAAAAGGAAACTGCAACAAAGCTTTATCTTACGCAATGTGTAGGAGATGCAATATGCAATGCAGGAAACCCAAACACATAGTATGGCAATCAAAATGTCAATTCAACTACACTCATACTACTGTCCTAAGTCGTATCATTCGCAACGCACACAATTATATGTGATAGTGATGATTGCTGTTGCTGTTGATGATTGAAGCGTGCTCATATCAGTAATATCCTAATCCCAATATATAATTTTGTTTTCTATGTGGTATTGTAATTGTATCACAATTGCCGTCAATTCTATTGCATTACTGCCAAAACTCTTAAATTCAGAAACTGTTGTAAAATTGTGTTCAATTAACAATCATAATGCATGGATATGCAATTAACTAGCTTAGATTATAGACCACAGTCCTTGCTGGTTTAGTGACTATACTTCACTTCAAACACTTGTTTTGTAAATATGAGTACCAGCTGCAATACCAAGGCTTTTAGTTTCGTCCGTCGAAATATCCATTTCAATGCATGTAAATTTTATTTCTACATTATGCCATGAGTTATCAAGCAAAGTTCCACTTTTGTTATTTCTAATTTCAATTTCAATTTAAACCAATTATAAGAACAGGCAGTGAATCCAAGCCGAAAGGCAGATCTGGTCGCGGTATATCAAAAAGTACTGTTTTGACCTTCTGTCTTACTTTTCATTAGTGATTGTAATCTAATTTGTGAAAGATAATTATTACTAAATTCCTTATGGTACAACTTCTTAAGAATGTTTTGTAGTTTTTAATTACAAAACTTCACGAATTGATTCGCATATCAATACACGAGCACGCAATTGGTCTGCAATATAATATCTAATGAAAAATGGGATTTAAAGTAGTCAAGTTGTAAAAGGCTAGGCTGTGTAGCAATTTATTTGCCAAGATATTAATGCTCGTAAGTCACGGACTTTTTATCAATACTTAGAATAGACTAAGCATATAGTAAATAAGTTATTACTTAACGTCGCAGCGATCGACGTGTGACTTTAAATAAATTCAAAAATACAATAATACTTTAATATTTAAATAAACAATGAACCTTGTAAAACCCAGTATTTACCACTTTCCTGATATCTTAATTTTATTTCCCGTACGTTAATTACATGATATACTATCGTAAGTAGTTCATGCCAATTATTAAATACTTTACTGCAAACAAAGGTGACATGAATTAGGTATAATTTTACGTGAATACAAAGGCTCATGTTGAAAGCAAAAATCGTTTCTGACAACATTAATTTCTCAGTTATTACAACATAAAATATTTCATTCATATGAGGACAACATGTTATGCTTCATTTTAATTATTATTTTGATGATGTACAAAGTAAGATTTCTACAAAATTACGAAGGGGGTGAGAATGTTACGGCGTGTTAAGCATCCTTGAGTGGGAAGGCTGCTTTGATCAAGTGAAATAATATTTATTTTTTTACATCGATTACATGAAATGAAAATCTAGAATTCGTACACCAAGAAATTTAGGCAGTTAAAGACTTGACACATTTTATATCTCGATAAGATGATTTCGATTGCAGATTTCATAGTCATTAAATTGTCATCAACTTTGATGTAACAAAGCATTCTATACAAAACAGATTTCGTTTCATGGTGTAACGTAAGACTTATGCTTACAAGTTGAAGTACGCAAAAAGCAGCGATGATGTAGCTCTGTACTGGTATACCGAACATCTAATTATAGATTATAGTAGCCTGGCAGACAACAAGAAAAACGAACGCAAAGCAGGGATTTATTTATCAGCATACCTGCCCCTAGAATAGAGAGTAGTTGAAATTTAAAGCTTCTTATGCTAGCCGACGTTTTAAAAAGCACAAAAACCCAACTAAATTTAGCAGTATTGAAAAGGCTTGTGCTTTGCTACTTGTCTGGCGATTGTTGAGTCTGAATTAAATTCCAAACATCCGCACA
>JAANSM010003997.1:0-11983 GCA_036850725.1 Orchesella villosa | reverse complement strand
GAAATGAAGCAAGGGGAAATGATCACTTGGCATGATAATATTAATGTTAATGGGAAATGCAGCCTTTCTTCCGTAGTAATTCTACATCTAAAGGCTAATCTCCTCGTGAGAGAGAAGCGAGTTTAAAGGGGAATATAATCTATATAGAAAAGTTTTAAAAATCTGTACATTTTATTTTATTTTCAACATTCAACAAGACATGTTAAAATGGAGGTTTGGTTTGATGTAGCGAAGCAGGACAACATAGAAGATGCGTCGGCGGGTTATGGAAACGTTTTGTGTCTTTTTTTTCGAAAGAAACTCGATGTTGGTCGTACTAATGAGGACAGGGCCCTTGCAACAGTTGCAACACGTCCTCACGAACATGAGCATCGTGATGGTGAATGATTTTGTGACATTAAATAGTCGAAAACAGTTTCTATTTTAGCATAAACTAGAAACACGTAATGATCTCTGTAATTACGTATATGAAAATCTTGTGTGAACTTCTCCTTCACTTTTTGCCTTCTTGATGCTTTATAGTTTAGTTCTTTTTCTTCAAAAGTAATTTCCCCAACTTGGAACGTGCCACACTGAAATGTGATCATATTTTCAGTAGTAAAATTTTCAAGTTCATCACCAACAACCCCATTATCCATATTCTATACGGGTGGGAATGAATAGGATGCATAGCAAGTAATTTTCTAACGGAACGTGAGACGTGAGCGATCACAAAGTATATATTTTTCCTTTGAAAATGTTCATGATATTTTAGTCTCCTTGAAAAAGTTGGGGAGCATTGCATAATAATAATTGTTTAAGTTTCTTAGAAAGAAAGATGAAGAATCCATAAATAGTCAACGACTTTCAGCAACTCAACTGAAGACAAACGATGAGCATATAATGGGAAAACCGACGTTTTTTTGGAGAGGAAAATGTTTCGAAATTTTTGAACCAAAACATTGTGATTAGGGGGAAGATATTATGGAAAAGGTTTAAATGAATGTGAATCTGAAATTTTGAACTTGTTCCACCACTTCAGCTCTCCTTCTAGATATGCTTGAATTGGTTTGGTTCTTTCTACTAAATGTTCTACATCGTTGTACAATTGCTGGAGGAGGAAGTTTGAAGTTGTGTGAGTTGTGAAACAAAACGAAATATTACGTAANGTTTGAAGTTGTGTGAGTTGTGAAACAAAACGAAATATTACGTAACAACAAAGCATAACATCTAACACACACGGAGAGAGAACAAACGACATTGTTTTTAGATCATGAAGAGAGTGAAGTGAATTCGTTAGCTAAAAAGAAAAAGGATGTATTCAAGCGGACAAAGAGGGACTACTGACTTTAGGGTGCGTGTGTGCGTGTGTCCTTAGTAGAAGAGTGCGAGCGAGTGCAGTTCTCTATATAGCTCTCTACCAACTAAACTTGAGCTTGAGGTTGAGCCAGAATTTGTATATCCATTTATATTATTCATCTGTGGAAATTTCTTTGTTCTTCGTTTTGGCTAATATAAAAGAGTCCCAAAGCAGTTGACTCGCTCCGCATGAGAAAATCGGGAGAAACAGATGCTGCCTTTGAAAATAAAATGTACTTGACTAAACTCATCTCAATTCATCCAAATTCCAAACAAAACAGCGTGTTTTTCCTTTGTTTTTTGGATATGTTTGTGTTATTTCTCTGGTTGTATAAAGGATGAGATGAGGATTTGTATTTTTGTATATGAAAGAAAACACACACAAGGATATTGTTTTACATTCACATATTTGTTATTTGTTTAGAATTTTAAAAAGAAAAAAACCAATATTTTCAAGACGGTTATTTTTTTACAAATATTTTATTACCAAAGAGGCTGAGTGAAACCCTGGGAGGATATAGGATAGGAACCCTGGCTTGGTGTTCCGGAAGGAAAAACATTTTTCATTCAACAGATCGAAACTGCATGCAAATAAATAGGAAGAGACAAACCGGAGGTAGCGGTGGCATACAGCTTACAAATTGTATCTCTGCTGCGACTCCTTCGACCTTTTCAGTTTTCGAACATTTCAAGGTGAACGCATCGAACATAAAAAATATATATAGAGTTGCTTTGCGTTTCGCTATAAAGGGAAAGGATTTTATGTACAAATATTTGAAACAGACAAGAATGAAGAAGTTCATGCAGCTGGCGGCAACATGACATTAAAGGTTTTTTGAGGAGGAGAAAAAAAGGAAGGAAAATGGGGGGTTGAAAAGGTCTTGTTTCTCTTTGTCATGTAAGTTTTCCAGTTTATCTGTGCTTTACCTTTTTCCTTCTGTATCGCTATCGCCTTAAGCTGTAGATAGATAGTAGGAGTCTTCTGGTAAAGGAAAAAGAAAGAAGTGGGCGAATAAAATAGACGACGACATGCACTCATGCAATTCCTCTCTCTCTCTCTCTCTCGGTCTTCTGCAGGGTTTGAGTTGTTACGTGAAGAAAGGAAGAGAAACGGAAATTCGGCTGTGAACAAGGAACACGTCAGCAGCCCTCAAAATAAATAAGGAAAATGCCATGCTACATGTGAGAAGAAGAAGAAGGGTAAATTCAAGTGTGCGTGCTTCATTTCAAAATACCTTCTTTTGTACAATATACAAGTTTCTTCCCGATGCATTCTATTGTAAAAGTAAATCCCTGAGGGGGGTAAGTGGTATGGTACGGTACGGTGGGACATGGTATATAGTTGGTAGTGGCATGACGTGGTGTTGTACTTTGTACTTGTACAACTGTTCTTGTAAGTTTTCTTTGAAGATTTTGGGAGAGGGAATAAGGAGAGGAAGAGATAGCTACAGTATTGACGAAATGGAGCTTGGTTGTCAACTTTCAATTAATTCGGGCAGATAAGTTTTAGAGTGGGGGATGTGGATACTGGATGAAAAGAGAAAGTATAGCAGGGTTGTTTCGGAAGAGCGTTACATTTTTTGTATGTCAACGATATTATATACGTATGTGTTCACACATTTCAAATATGATGAAGTAGGATTGTGGAATTGATTTTGATTCTGTTTACAATTCTGGTTTAACTTCATCTGTATTTTAGCCAGTATAGTTTAAAATAACGTAACTGAATTTTTATATGCTATGGTATTCTCAGTAATCCGGTAATAGATTGACTTACTTTGGGGATTCGATCTTGGAACTGCAGTTAAATCTTTAGTTAACTGAGAATATTTTACTCACTCGACAGATTTACTATTCAATTCAAATTTCGACCTAATTAGTTAATACAAACGTATCTACGATCAAAATATTATTTTTAACGTTGAAAATATTTCTTTTTGACGTCAACATTACACTATAAACTGTAAATTGGGGTATAGAGAGAAATGAGTTCCTTTTACTAAGAACAATGGTAATTGGTAACACTCTTTTTATACATTATTATGAAGAGTGAAAAATTACTTATCTCTAACTGTAAATCAAACAAATTCAGGTTTTCTACCAAAAGAATTTATAATTACTCCTTCCTGCGGCATAATTTATCTTGAACATTTTAAACAAACTGTATTTGGCTAGAAACTAGCTTAAAGTATTTCTCTCTCGAGTATTATTTCTATTCACAATCAGATAGATCCCTATTTAAAAAATAAAACCAGAATGATACAACCAAAGCAAAAGCCCATCTATATAAAACACGATTCTCTAGCCTAGCCATATCTATTTAAGGACGAGTTTTCAAAGTTGCTCACAAAAGGACAGTTTTGTCAAGAGCTCGGTTAAGAACAACTGTTCTAAAAAATTATTACTGTATTTCCACCAAACATTAAATTACACTCTGCATAAAAATCAGGAACCAGAACTAGAAAACCAAAGAGGCAGAAGAGAGCCACTTAAATTATGTCACTTAAACTGTAAACTAAAGCAGCAGCAGTGCAGTATACTTTTGTGTGGCATTGTTAATGTAATCCCTTTTATTTTTAAAACTTTTCATTCACAATTCATTACATTTTCGCATAAGAGAAGAGTGGAGTCATTACGAGCTCTCATTTACTCAATAATGCTCTTTGTTTTGTTCGTCCCAATTCTTGTTTCGTCGTCCCTTAATATCTTTCCCTTCCAAACATGGTGGAAGACAAAAACGACCTAAAATTCGAGAATACTGTATAAGAGTGGAGTGGAGTCATTACGAGTTCTCATTTACTCAATAATGCTCTTTGTTTTGTTCGTCCCAATTCTTGTTTCGTCGTCCCTTAATATCTTTCCCTTCCAAACATGGTGGAAGACAAAAACGACCTAAAATTTGAGAATACAAATTGCCAACATTTTTTTTCTAAATGGAAGGAAAAGAAGAAACAGCTTTCTGCTTTCACTTTATAAAAAACACGTGGTCTGTTGTCTGTTTTCCCCTTTTTTAACACAAAACCATAGGCATACCTTCAACATCAACCTTGTCAAAATAAACCGAGAGAGAAATACCAAAACCAACACAGTTTTTTGGTTTAGTTTGCTACACTAAATAAAATCCGCATGATAAAATCAACCAACTTTTATTATGTACATTGTTGTCCCATCCTCCACTCTATTTAAAGTTTTGGGGAAAGTAAAAACAATGGGATTTTATTTTAGACAAATTTTTTACTAACAAAATGCTCTACTACCCAAAACATTTTTCTCCTTTTCATCTCCTTCTCTACTCCTGCTATATATCTATACTGTTTTTTTTCTTTTGTTGGTAGAAAAATGGTCTCTATTTGTAGCACCACTACCACTCTACCACCCTCATTTATTCCTTTTCCATGCCATTCCACAAGCAAACTCCTCCATTCTGTTGTCTCCTTCTGCTCCTTCTGTTTTTCTAAACTATCCACACAGAGTCTTTTGGCAAATAGCTCATGTAATGGAAAGTGTCTCTCATGGCACTATGTTATCATAATCACCCATGTCACTGGGACTTCTTATGGTACACAAAGACAAACCACGTAGACGTGGAGAAGAGAAAAAAACTCGTGTTAGTTTTGCTTTGCTTTTTTATTTGCTTATAAGTTATACTCTCATTGGATGCTTATATAATGCTTTGTATATAGTTTACTTATATATCTTCATCCTTCTTCCGTGGAACATGAAACATATAAAAAAGCATAATGCAGAAAAATCTTGGGAACAAAAGAAAGAAAATCCTTTTTTGCATGATGCTGTTTTGCTGCAGCTCTTAAAGCTCTTCTCTGTGCCAGAGAAGAATTCATTCTTCTATTTTCTATCTCTATCATATTGGGTCGATTTTATGGTTATATTTTTGTAACGCAATATGTGTCTTTTGTCTTCTCACCCTGAAGTTCTCGAGTGCTGTGTTATGTGCTACACTTAACTTTCACCAATGAAAATATATTTTTTTTGGGAAATTTTGTTTTTATCCATATTTTTGTGTCATTATGATCATCATCATTTATCACCAAAAAAATTATATAATATACACGTACATATGCAGATGTAACCAATATATAATATTGATTTTGTATCTGTAATTTTTGCAAAAATTGAATTGAAAGTTGTAGAATTTCAGAAGAACTTTCAACTAAATTTAATTCGATGAATTACCCCGCCCCCGCCCCCTCTTTTTATTTCTAGCGTGGAGTTTTGTAGCTCATACACTTTCACCATGATCTGCAAAATGTTTTGTCTGGATACTTTGAATCTTAAGTCCTTCCAAATCCCCAACGATTACCAGTCATTGGAAATTTTCAGGTTCTTCTGTCGTAGTTTTTCGTTGAATTTCCTTTTCAAACATATCGTCAGCGTGGCGTACCTTAAGCCGGGCTCTTCCTCCTTCCCTAGGAAAGAGTCCAATCAATCAAAATTTGTACAAGGGTTGACAGGTCCAAAGAGGAAATGGCAAAACGGGAGGTGATAGAGTGTAGAAGTCGAATCAATCATGCCGTTACGTTCTTTTCAACTTCAGTATTCAACTCGATCTCTCTCTCTCTCTTTCTTTCTATATACTGCGTATGTAGTCTGTAGGATCGTATCGTAAATCGTAATGATAATGATGAAAAAGAGAAAAGTTGCAAACTGCCCTGTCTCACTTTGTTGACGCTCTTGCTCGCCTGCTATGCTGCTATAACTGATAGGAGTTTCAATGTTTCATCCATGCTAAAATCAACATTGAACTCCCCAAAAACTTCCACTACAATGGACATGGACACATTATATACATCTATTATGTTTGTATGCTAAGTCGGGTATTAAGAAGCTTTTCCTACCTCCAACCTCCAAGGCTCCTCTCCACATTTACATCATATATCATTTGGAGATCAAATTCCCGTCAGGACGAAAGAACGAGCTTGAAATCGATACGTCAAGTGAATGATAATGGCTCTTATTTGCTTTTCAACAGTATTTTATTCATTGATAACAGGTCTTTTTAGGTGGTGTTGTGTGTGTGTGTGTGTGTGTGTGGCGCCTTTGCCTTTCCATACGCGTTTATTTTTCTTTGCTTTGAGCTGCTGCTTTGGCTGTCAGGGTTAGCACCCTTTCTTAATGAGGGATGTCGATGTAAGGAATAGGGAACAAGGAGGCGGAGAATTGTTATCTTACTTGGAAAGTTGGATGTCTTCTGCATCAGTGAAGCTAGCCATATTCCAGTTTGAGCTGAAGGCTCATTTGTCAGCCAAAAACAAAATGTTTTTTAAAGTGTCGTTGGAGAAAGTATTTTCTCATCTTATTTTCATGGAACAATCTCTGATTTCACAAAAAATGCAAAAACTCAATTGATGACGTGATTTATCATTTTCGACACTTGCTTTTATTTTGGATTTTTCTGTAGCTAGAGTCAAGTAAGTGTCAACTGCCACTACCAAGTCTACTTCTTATAAAGAAATTATCCATCTTTTTTATAGCATTGATGGAAATTTTTCACATGTCAAAAAAGAACAGTCAAGAAATAAATTTAATCGCACACCTCGGGGCGGTTAACAAAACAATTATTATTCGATTAACTCCTAAACTAATTGTAAGTCAAAACTGTAAACAAGCGTTCTCTTTCCGAAGAGTAAAAGCATCCAAATGAGAACATTTAACTGGTCCAAAACCACAACCTGCAACGTCAGCGCTGCCAATGGCCGACATAACTTTTATGACAAATCCTCCATTAAAAATACTATAGATGATGAGCATCAAGTTTCGATACCTCCAGCCCTTAAGATCAAAGATAACAAGTTTAAATAGCAATATATCTTGCAATTTTTACTATCAAGTAAATTATCAACTTTTTAACTTCCGTATGCTTACTTTATTATCATGCCGTTCTCCGCCTTTAAAGATGGAAGTAAGTGGAAAATACATTTTCCTTTGAATGTCTAAATGATTATCAGCCCAACGTTGAATTAACTTGAAAATCGGAGGGAAATTACAGAGAAATTCAGATAATTTTCCACAAGTCACAAGTACAAAGCAATTATTCCTATTCCAGTAAGATTTTACGACAAAGTACTACTATAGAATCTTACTATAAATACACCATGAAATCCGCAATCGAATATAGTCCAGGTAATCACCTGCGGCATAATTTTGGATGAACTGTTCTCAACAAAAAATCTGGGAGTCAAAACATTCCCTATCATCGGAAGATGGGGATCCGGGAATCCACGAGCTTGTAATCAAAGCTACCACTGAAATTTTCAAAAATGAAACTTTCAGTGAATTATATAAAAAATCTCCACTTATAAAGGTGAGGATCAAAAATTTCACGTCAAAATTCAAAATCAAATCTTTATTCTTACTTCCACAAAAATAGTAGACGATTCCAAAAGCAGCATGAAGAATCATAAAAACCTTTCTCCTTTTCATATTACCAGGTCTCATTGGTCCACTCAACGTTACCAAAACGAAGAGTGCAAAAGTTGCATAACCCATTCCTCGATGACTTCTCGCTATCTTAGCTAAACTGTGGCCCAGCAGATTCGTGCTCCGTTTCAAGGAAATGGAGGCAAAGACGTAGAGGCAAATAGTAAAGAATGTAATGGCAAGATGAACCTTAGAATTTTTGATAAAAAAAACAAGTTATACATTTTAAATTTTCCACGTGATTATTAAAATTAGCTTTAAAAATTTTCTTACCAAATACCACATATGTATTCTTTTAAATTGCACACATTTCACCCACGTCTCTTTGAAATATCTTGAGATAAGAATGGAGTATGGGACAAATGCCATTGTGACAAAAGTCATTGCGATTCCGTGCGCTTTCCTTGCTCCCTATTGAAAAATAATTGAAAATTGCTAGAAGAAATTGCTAAAAAAAATTGTAATTATAGTTTCTCAGTACCAAAATCCAGCAGATTCGTGCTCCGTTTCAAGGAAATGGAGGCAAAGACGTAGAGGCAAATAGTAAAGAATGTAATGGCAAGATGAACCTTAGAATTTTTGATAAAAAAACAAGTTATACATTTTAAATTTTCCACATGATTATTAAAATTGGCTTTAAAAAATTTCTTACCAAATACCACATATGTATTCTTTTAAATTGCACACATTTCACCCACGTCTCTTTAAAATATCTTGAGATAAGAATGGAATATGGGACAAATGCCATTGTGACAAAAGCCATTGCGATTCCGTGCGCTTTCCTTGCTCCCTATTGAAAAATAATTGAAAATTGCTAGAAGAAATTGCTAAAAAAATTGTAATTATAGTTTCTCAGTACCAAAATATATGTTCCTGCTAAGCTATTCGTCCTCAATCCTAATTCCACGTGTCGGTTTTTATGAGAGCCAGAGCGACCCTGGGTGAATCCAGGACAGGTTAAGTTTGTATTTATTATCGATGTGTTATCAATGCTACCAAAACGACATTGACAAGGGCAGCGGCTAATTTGCATGCAGCTCTTCCGCTTTTCGAGATAATCGGTATATTTCATGAAACCTTTGCTTGCATTCCTTCCATTTGTTCGAGGTCGGCATTCATGAGCATTCTTATTTGAAACGCTGTATTTATCATGCTGTAGACACCGACCGGCGAATTTGGAAACGGAAGTGCCGTCGGTACTATGCTGTTAAAATTACATAAACATGCACACTCATTTTCTTAAACAAAACCTTAAGACTTCAACGTGATACAATTTTTTGCGGTTCGAAATCCATACAATGTATTCTATACCTTCATAAATATAGGTTTGCAAAACTTTTTTGTCCTAACGATATCAAAATTTGTATTGTTTTTGGTGACAGTAGGTTTTTTCTCAACACTTTTAATCCATGATGACGAATCGAAAACTGGAGGTGGACCTTTAACAGGAGGAGGATATAGTTTAACCGCAAAGCACTTTGCATATTCATCTGGGTCCAAGATATCCGCAGCTCCTACCCAGTTAACCGTGATCCAACTGGTTCTATGTGTGCCGCTGATGGTTTTAGGTTTTGTTTTGCCGATAACTGTGAGTGCGTGAACTCTGAAATAAAATCAACTAAATTAACTAACTACTTGCGAAATTATAAGAAAATATGTCAAATTGCAGTTGGTCAAAAAGTATTCAATGATGAGAGGAAAGACCATTAACCTTAGCCTAATTTTTTCCGGCTTGTCACATGAAGTGTGGGATAGTCTCCAATTCAAATCTGCAGCGTTAGGAGGCTTGCCTTTTCCGAAGAAAGACTTCCAGACTTTCTTCACAACAGGGTGATATAAAGTATCCCACCAAACAAACGTAAATGAGTTTGAAACCTAAAAAGTTAAATTAATAGAATCAGGAAGGTAATGGAGATGAAGAAAACTAGGGAATTTAATCTTTTCTTTTAACCTTCGTAGCCGATGGTCCAACTTGGGCACATGGGGAATAACAATCGTCAATGTGTCTTTTATTAAACACCGATAAATCCCTCTTTTTCTTATTCTTTGAGCACACATTAGCATTGTCAAATTCTCCCACAGCGGTTCCATGCTCGTCTTCCATTTGAACGTATAAAAGACGTAATGTTGCCCTATCTCCTGGTTTGGTGGTAGTTGGGGTAGCGATTTTTATAAAAATCCACCCAGAAAGAGGACGACCATGGCTTGAGTTGACTGCATACATTTCAACTACTAATGTTTTGGCTTCGGAGGGTTCGGTGTTTCCACTAGTCACATAGTTATGCTATAAAATAATTGTCGGAATGTTGGATATAATGTAATTATTTGAGGTACAACTTTAAAGAAATGCTATTAAAATTCTGTAATAAATTTACGGGATCGTTAAAAGATGAACTGTAGAACGCTATCATGTGCTCTTGGCCCAAACTAACGTAGTTTCTATTTATTAGCTTCACCACTACCAATGCAGATTGAGTTGATCATTAAAGATGCAGGGCTTTGGGATACACAATATTCTTTTGGGGATAATTTAATCCACAAAATGAGTAGCTTCAAAAGTTCACATCGGAATATCGAAAATGAGACCATCTTGAAGTCACACTTTTTTTACACATATAAATCTTGAAGTTAGTATAAGAAGTGTTTCAATTTAAAAAAAAGTTTTAAACGCAAAAAAAAGAAGTAAAAACTACGATGGCCAGAAAATTCTGCCATCTGGGGCGCTTATGGACTGACGAACCAACGTTTTATTAGATTAACAGTTGTTCCACCGTACTAGATATATTTAAATATATAGCCGTGGTTGTTCTCAATTTGAAATTATAACGATTTTCCTGGAAACAAACAAATAAGGTGCGAGCATGTTCGCTAGTATTCTTGGTATTCTTTAATCAGTTTGGGGCGGGGCTCACTTAGGAAACCGTAGAAGTGAAAAAAGGAAGGAAAAAATCGTAAATGCTTCTGGATTTTGATTTACTATGCAGCGTATTCTCGTCTCATTGTTAGCCCGTCGGGCTTCATAGTGGACAAAATTACTAATAATATGATGCCCAAGTCTAATGATAATGTTGATGGATCAAATGCTATTGAACTTGAGAGGGACATATACTATTGACAACACCAGTACAGTACCGACCTATAATTATCGGTCTCGTAGTATACTATTATACAACTATACTATAAAAACAGACACGTTCATAACAGACACGTGTAACATTAATCCCTTTACTTAATTCACATATGAGGATAAGTTTGAGTTTATAAGTCTTTTAAATATACTTCAATACATTTTCTACGTAAAAGTACATATTACCTTCATAATTCATATCAACTTCCATTTAGATTCGTGTACATATAAAACAGTAATCAGTACAATGTTAAGAATACAATTTAGATAATAGTTGGCTTGGACTTCTTCTCGAAGATTAAGATACGCACATTATAATATATGCAAAATCAACTGTCTGAGAGGAAATGATAAATTATCTAGCCTTCTGCGTAATACTCGACGATTTCTTCAGGAGACCCTGAAGACACGAATTAATACGAATAATACGTACATTAATTATCAGGGAGCCAAATAGGCTTGTACTTATAACAGAATAGTGAATAGATAGAAAATTACACAAGCAAGTTTGTGAAGGGCATACTTTTAACCCAATTTTACATAATCTACTATCCACCATGTAATCAACTAATATAAAATCGCTCATGTTCAAATGCCACAAATGTCCATGCCGAGAGGTGTGTGCAAGTCTGAATGAGTACATGTTGTTGGACCGAATCCACAACCAGCCTTAGATGTACTGATGATTTTGACAACTAGCATGAAGGTAATCCCCAAATTGATTCCACAATAAATCAGGAACAACAGAACCCTGATAAGTTTACCCTGGACAAAAAATAAAAACCTTAACTTTATATGCTTAACATAATGCAAATTGAGAGCAGCAATCAATGATTCTACCTTGGTGTCTTTGGTCTCTCCACCTTTAAGAATAGGCACGATTGGAAAGTACATCGGCCGCTTGTACTCAGAGCTCTTGTCTGCCACACATTGTAAAACCTTACAAAATA
Organism: Orchesella villosa; assembly: GCA_036850725.1. Classification (NCBI taxonomy): domain Eukaryota; kingdom Metazoa; phylum Arthropoda; class Collembola; order Entomobryomorpha; family Orchesellidae; genus Orchesella; species Orchesella villosa. Next base: position 130 of record JAANSM010003997.1, on the reverse strand, counting down.
TAAAACCAAACGTTAATTTAAAAAATACAGTACATTCATTCTTTACCCTGCTTCAAAAATACTTCATTCTAACTTACCGTGAAAACAATATGAAATATAAGGTCAACTCCGACCCAGCCCACCAGATAAG
>JAANSM010003996.1:0-11984 GCA_036850725.1 Orchesella villosa | reverse complement strand
GATATATACAGACATTGCAGCACACATCTTCAATGTACTGAAGCTGGTGGCGGATGTTAGGTTTACATTTCACTCACTTAAGGCTTAAAGCTACATAATACGTGTGTGTACGTTCAATTCACATAATTTTCTAGGGATTTTCATGGACAAGACGAGTCATTCAAGAACAAAAAAAATTCACTCTCTGCACTTGCAGCATCACACCAAACACCACCAAAACTATTACCATTCCTATTGCTGTTGGAATACATAACAAATGTACATATTTATACAATATTAGATTCATTCAGGCTCTAAAAGAAGATCTTTAATGACTGGTGCATGCTGAGATTTAAGCTAGAGAACGGAGAGCAAAAAGCAAGCACACAGTTTCCTCAGCTCAACAGACAGAGAAGAGCCCAGTTTTCCTGAACAAGATACACTTTTTACAGCTTTGATCGCAGACAAAGAACGTGAGTCAAGTTGACTCCCGATGATGAATCTGTGCTTCCTGCTGCTGCTTCAGGGTTTGAAGACGATCCCTTTTCCAATGATGATGATGAATAAAAGTCTCCCATCAATTTCCCTATAGGTAACAAATAATAAAAAAGAAAATCTCATGTTATCTTCAGCGCATTCAACCAAAAGTAATTCTTTTCAGCTTAAATTAAGTATATATAAAAAGAATCAGAGCTTAAGTTGAGAGCACGTTATGTAACTTTTGCTATCAAATGGGTTTTCATTTTTGAAAAAAAATATATACATTGTTATTAATGCTCTCCACTCCGCTGTGCTCAACAACACCGATCCATCCATTATAATAACACATCGCACATGCTTCATTACTACATTTCCTCATCATAATCATTATTACTAAAAACTGGTAACAATTTTTTCTCTGGGGTTCCCTCAATAAAAATATATACACAGAAAGCAATAGCAAAGGCAAGGGTCTCTCTCCTCTCCCTTTGTCTGGCCGTGATCCATTAATTTTATGCCGTGCTTTTGCCTTTGCTCCTCCAAGCCATACATACGCCCCAAAAGAAATAACTTTCATCGACCGACAGACTAACAACTAACAATTTCAGTCCTTAAAAAACTTTTGCTACAATTGTGGAAAATGGGATACAGCAAAGCAACACTCTATCTATATTCTATATTACGCAATCGTAAGTGTATAAAGGTACTACAGGGAATATTATGGACAACTTTGAACCAAACGCGTTTTTTACATGATGATGACGATGTTGATGAGTGAGTCTTGTCTAATGATCGATACGACGATACATCTAATCATTTATTTTCAGTTCAATTCAGACAAAGGGGGACGGACTGGAAACGTGGTCGTTGGTCTATCACATCATTCACTATGCATGCCTATTCTCCAACTGAAGCTCCCATATTATGCATTTTTATTTGCTGCATGATTCCATCCGTTCTGTTGTGTGTGTATTCCAATTTCCAATCCAATGTTGAATAATGTGCGTGTGTGTGCCTTTCTACTTTTCTACTCATGAACAAAGTACGTAAGTACGACTGTTGCTTCTTTTATTTATTACTCTTCTCTTTTCCCTGATTATTACCGAGCACTATGCATTTATTAGTGTTTTCCTCCTCCCATCTCTCTCCAACAAGTCAGTAGGTTTTTTGGACTTGCCTGGACTTGGACTCTCGATTGGATTATTGGATGGAAAGAGATATTTATTGAAATTGAGTGGACTTTTTCAAGAGATCTCATTTCCTATTCAACAAATATATTTCTTTAATTCATGCGGCCCTTCAGTTCCGTCGAGTCCGGATACTTAGCAAAACCTAAAAACATACTACTAACCAGCCAAGCAGAGGAAGAAAACATGCATGCTAACATATAAGTACATTATGCACTGGGAATGGATTGTATTGATTCATGAATTCGTTTACTTTTATGCTCCTCCGTGTGTTCAACTTGAGCTGTCTGTGAATCCCTTTGAAAAATAGCGTACATGCATATAATATGCATTGTGTATGCTTGACGGAGCTCCTTGCAGTGGCTCAAGGCTCTCTTGTGGCTCTATGTGGTTTGCTTTATGTGACTGAATATATATTTCTTTTGGTCTGGTGAAAAAAAAACTCATGCAGACGTATATACATGCGTGAACACTTTTTTTTGTAGAGAGTGCCCACTATCCAGGCAAATAAGATGAGACTCATGCAGACATGCATATATATACACGTATTATATATAAAAGCAAAGGGGAAAATGGTATGGAAATGGCCTGGGAAAATGCCAGGAGCACTTGACGAACAAGAGATGATGATGAGAAGGAAGCAAGAAGTAAAATGGAGCTTTAAGTGCTCTACTAGTCCAGAGAGTAAGAGCTTAACCACTTCTCCCCAAGAAAACCGCAACAAGATGAAGAAGATGAGTATATTTCACAAAATTAGTTGGTTCAGATGGAACGCTGATTTTTGGGCTTTCTTCAAAAGAACCGAGATCGCAGATCTGAAGAAAAGATACATGAATATGATGATATGATGGGAAAACAAAGATAAAGGGGGGAGTCAGTCTTATTTCGTGAGCCAAGTAGGTAAACGTGTAGTCCATAAAGTGACTGATGGATGGAAGAGATCAAAACACGTTACATCACTCGATCAAACTTGGATACACAACGAAATGTCCAAAGGGGAATCAAATCATTAATCAGGATTATCAAGAACAGTTTGTCATGTGATTTACATACACACAAATTACCCTTATGGTAGACTCCTGTGTGTGAGCAGAGCAATACTCTTCGTAGGTTCTCTATTCTCCATATCACATCTATAACAGCTTTGCTCATATTTCATCGTTCTTTGTGAGTTGCAATGCAATCTATTTTATTGCTTTATTGCTTCGCGTTTCTGTCACTGATGAAAACTTTTTTCTGAGGGAGAGGATGTCATTTTTTAAATATACTTTTCGTTTTCAAAGAAAGCTTTCAAAAAAATAAATTCATAAAACGGGACCATTTTAGAATTTTTGTTGTTATATTATGGCCATTTGATGATGGTGCACATGCGTGATGCAAAAGGTTTGTTGGGTAAGTAATGAAGCAAAATAAAGAACATGGCATATACAACATAATAAATCTTGGGCAGTTGACAAAAATCCTATGAAGGTCATTCTTTACGGTGAATACAAGATCATAAAATGCGCAATGCAATAGAGATACACCCTCTACATCATCATCATTTCCTTTTCTCAAAGACTATGAAAATGGACAAGCAATAAAAAGAAAATAGCGTTTACAGTTTTTGTTGGAAGCTTATAATAATAAAAAGGGATCTTACACAGTGTACATAACGCAACAACAATCATCACTACCGCCGTAACAAGAAAGGAGAATAAAGTATAAAACATTTTTGTACGTTTCGCATGCATACATACACGTACATGCGTAGCAGAGAGCTAGAACAAGGCAAACAGGATACGGGGGATAACATAGACACATTTACATGGCATTCAACAATTCAATCTCAGCAAGAAACGCTTGGAATCTCCGTTGAATCCGAATCCATTTCAATCTTATTTCTTGGTATCTCGGATGCACTAAGAATCAGGTCAACAAAACACAAATACTTACCCAACTGTGTGCGCATTGTCGAAATTTGGTTCAAGTCATGAACTATGAAACCAGGTGCTGTAGACCCCGAGCTGGAATAAAGGAACCAAATATTGTTTACTTGGGTAGAAAAACATATGGAATATTAGGAAAACGCATTCATTTTTGTATTACACTTTAGCTCTTGCCAATCCTCCAGAGTTGATCAAAGACATGATGGCATTGTTCATACAATCTAACGAAAGAGCACCGTAATACTGGGATATTTGCTTGCCCAACTTGTCCCTCAATGTTGTTTGGCACAACTTTCCGAAAGATTTTATATCCAAAGGTTCTGGAGTTAAGGATGAGGTTGGCAGCTGAGATTTAAAGAAAATCATGTGTTGCATTGCAAGAAACTGCTATGATGAGATACAAAATAATAGTATAGTACCAAAACCCGAAGTAAATATTGCACACTTACTTGCACCAAGGTTGATGCTAGACCCCAATAGGCAATGAAGAAAGGGGCTAATGCTCTTTTCAAGCAACGACGTAAATTCATTGGATCAATACTGAAATTACTGTTGGAGTCCCGGCGCAATACTAAAGAGTTCCACGTTTCGGCAGCAAACATAATTTCCTACGACATGAAAAGTTATCTTAAAACACACGATCTCCAGTGGAGTGGGTTCCATTTCAAAACATTCTATAAAAATACATGATGCTGTTATGTTATCCTTACCATTAGCTCAACCCCTCTCTGGCATACAAACTCTTCTGAAAAGAGTTGCCTGAAATATGTATACTGCTGAATATGGTCTTGATTAGGAGAAATAGCGAGATCCTCAAAAGAACTTGCTGCACTCGAAATCTCCATCTCCCGACGACCAGCAGAAGTGATCAGGGATGCTAGGCAAAATGGAACAAGAAGGTAGACTAGTTGGTTACTATAATGCTGCAACTGCATACAAGCAATAACTTCGTTGTCTTCATCCACATTAAACCAAACACGTTGGTCAACCTCCGCGAAAGTGACTAAACCAATGTGGACGTTGGTGAGCAGGTACTGGACATTTTTATCTAACGACTCATGTGGATATGGACATCCAAATGCAAGACCTCTGGCAGTGAGAAGCTTCTGGAACCCTACAATGTAGCTCATCAACTGCGGAAATGTTATTGACTTTTTCCCCTGCGAAATCTAATAATACAACGTCATAAACCGTCACTCGTTTGTGAATCTTTATAAATTGTTTATGAATTAGTGCATTAAAAATGCATACGACAATAAATTTACCTCCGTCAATGCTACAGTAGCTACTGCGGAAAACAACGGAACGGCAATGTTTTCTTGATGACTAATAATTACTTGAATCGACATATCTCGAACGCCTTTGCTAAATATTCGATCATCTACCGGGTATAATGTGTCCAGTCCGAGAAACTGGTTGACTGAAATAAAATTTCCAAAATTGACGTAAATGCTTCCATACTGTTGTGAGCCAAGCCAACGAAGAGCTCTTAATAGGCCCTGTAATTATAAACATTCCCAATATTCTTAACAACTATTGCAAGGTCAACATAATATTTTAGATATTGACAATCAATAATTGAAGATATTAATATTTTTCTGTGTTGACTTTTGATTTCTTACATTTGTTGATTCCTTGGGTTTGGGCTGCCCTAATAACTCATGAGCGTAAAGAGTCTCCTCTAGTGTCCTATCATATGACATGCTAATTGGAAGTATGAGAATGTCAGGTATTTCACGTGTTCTGACAAGTTCCAAAATTGTCGTCAATAGACCTAATAGCACGAAATTAGTTCAGTTTTGTTCATATAAACAAATATATAATAGTATTGCAAAAACAAAACGCATAACTTCCAAATAATCCAAATCCTCTGACCTGTTTTAGGAGGCAACGATTTTCCAGTCCTGCTACGAGTTCCTTCAATAAAAATTTCCATGGGGTGACCCCCTTGTAGTAACGTTCTACTGACATACTCGGTAATGATAGCCCAGTACAAAATATCATTTCCAAATCTCCTCCTAATAAAAAATGCTCCAGATTTTCGGAGAAGCTCTGCAACTCCAGTCATATTCATGAAATCTAAACAGTTTGAAAAGTTTCCGTTTTAATTACTTACTAACCCACTATACTATCACAAGTTATCAATACACATATTCATTCACTATTTTACCCATTCCATGCTGCAATTATTGGTAATGGTAGGGAATATGTGAAGCACACATATGACAGCAGCAGAAAATCAACATAACTTCTATGAGTTGGCAGGAAGATTACTGGATATCGTTCAAACCCACTGCGAATCTGGAAAAAGTATTTCAAGAATTTCGCTTCAGTTTAAATAAACCTGACTTAGCATAAAGTCTTTTTTCATTTACATCTTTTAAAGTTTAAAAAAACCAACACATTTACCTCTTCCAACTTTTCTTTGTTGACATATATACTGGAGTAAAGTTTCTTGCCCAATTTTGATAATACTAGACCAAACCACCGCACAGCATACAAATGAAAATTATGGCTCATCTCTTGAATTACATCTTGAGCCCGTTTTTGTACTTCAGCATCCTCTTTGCCTTCCATTTTCGCAACCTATTAAAATAAAATATAATATGAAACAAAATGTTAATAATTACAGACTGATTTAAAGCTAAGTTCACTAAAACCATATTTTAAATAAAACAAACCTCCTTTATTGCATTGATCACTGCTTCGCTCTGTAAAACCTGCTGACATATTTCTTTGATATCCCTGGGCTTTCCTCTTGAAAAGTATGGTGAAGGTGTCCATGACCTCGACGCCCAGCGGAAATCATTGGTTACTTTTCGTGGAGCTAAAATGTCGTCCAGTAAAGGAGTTGGATTGAAGCCATTTTCTTGCGTTTGTGACATCTTATTGGTAGTGTTTTGCAAGCTCGTAAGTAGTAGAGCTTGGTAGTTTCCGTATCTATATTATTAAATCAAACAAACACTTTTAAAAGTTTTAAATAAAACACGGACTCACTAAATATTCTCCAAAAGTTGCTTAAGTAAACTTTCAAACCTGGTGCACGCACACAAACAATCCTTTCGGTTTCTGGATGTATTTACTTTTGCTTCTCCAATGTTATTTTCCCTAATTCTTGAAAACAAGATACAAAGTGGATTTGTATTTTCGGTAAATGATCGCTTTTCCTTTCTGCTGGATTGGATGAAAATGTGGAGGATAAAGAGCAGAGTATGGAGAGGTGTGGGAGGGATTGAGTCAGTTGAGTATCTGCCAGTTCCGTCGGTTGGTCAGACCACTTTTTTACTTGTGTTTGCAGGCAGGCTGGAGTGAATGGCACGGGAACAAACCGCACAAGCTGATATCCAATCCCACTTTCTCAATCCGAGGAAGAAGGAGCACGGCAAGCTTGGCTCGTATGTTGTACATAAATACTACGTAAAAAACAAAACACATGCTTTGCTAAAGCTTGTCCTCGTACATATTACGAAGCGAAGGCACTGATATCCATACTATGGTCTTCCGTGAATGAATATTTTTTATCAAATGTAGAAATATACAAGCCAAAAACAAAGCACACCTTTCTCTCGTCGTCTGGGACCCCGTAACCCGTAAGATGTTGAAGGTGATAGTATTTAGTATACAACTCCAAGAAACGCACTTCCTTCCAACTTTGTTGTATCAAAAGCCAATAAGCTAGTACAAAGTATGACTGACCTTGTATTGCAAACAAAAATAAAGGTTTTTTGACACGTTACATTTAAAGGATCATTATCATTCTATAATCATTATATCTCACAACTTTTACACACAACATACAAAATGCATGAAAATATCATACAACTGCGCTTGTGAAAATGATACTGTACAAATGTATTATCAATTATTATAATCGTGGAAGAAATGGGCATACCTACGCCAATTTATATCATTCGCACTTTTACAAACAGACCACATTTCCCGACATATTTACAATTTTAACGAGCATAATAAAACGAATATAGAAGTTCAACTGGAATTCCTTGGAACGCTTGCATGATTTGCATAACCTCTGTTGACTTCTATAAATTATAATACAAATTGCAATCTACTTCTCTTTTTTTGTCAGTTCTTTAACTGTCAGTGTCAGATTGTGGCGTTCAAAATATGAAGCATATGCATCGGCAGAATGTTCGAATAATTGAATTCCAGGTTACAGCAAGGAACGCCTCCGGTTCAACTTTCCTACATTATTATGGGAATAATTGGATTGCGTCACGTCATATACACGAAAGGAAAATACAGGCGATCCAACTCCCTTCTCCCTTGAAAATACAAGCAAATTCAAGCAATAACAAACATAACATTGCAGTCATTCACACACACACACGGAATAAAATAAAATTGGAAATTATCTTTAATATTAAATGTTGAACTGATTTTTTAGACTTTTTTCTTTTCGCTGAGGCAAGGCAAGGTGCGAGGGGTTGGAGAATGGAAGAATGAAATCGAAATGGATCATATATAATATGAGAGATGTGATCAGTCAGTCAGTCAGATCAGTGGTCACTAAATAATGAATGTTGAATAAGTGATAAGGAACACATGCAACATACAACACAACCATTGATTGATCACCATCAAACAGCGAACCAAGCCGGTTCACTAACAACTAATCACTAATAATGAATAATCACAGTCAACAGTGGGTTTACAGACACGGAATTCGATTTGCTTTGTACAGACAGTTAAAGTTACCTTGCTAATAATTACTAACAACTAATCACTAATTGGCAATTGAAAACTAACAATCCAACTCGAAACCCAATCACTACTGACTGAACACTAATGCGAAATTCCAGCAATTTTTTCCACATCACATCCAACTTTAACCTTTATCAAATTATATTATGTATGAGAACTTATAAAGTTTCTTTCTCTGGTCAAAAGCACCTACCTGTCACCTGTACCACCAAGGGTGAGAATAAAATAGGTTATCGTTATCACAAACAACAAAGGAAGTAATAAACATCCAAAATCAAGGACGAAACATTGAACATTCTACAATCGATTAGACAAATTTTCATTGACAACTGATTCTGTGGGGACTGTGAACTTACTAACAACTAATGACTGGACTGGATGTGAATGTGATTATATTCTGTGGACTGACTGACGTGACCAAAGAGTTGTCAACACGAACACATCTTGCACGAACCAAATCAAAATTCTCCAGTTTTATCTGCAAGAAATTTGTAATTTGTAACCATAAAATCACAATATTTATACATAAACATGACCTATACTATACTGTATGTATATACTGTAAGTAAACATAAGAAAATCTCCCAAAGCCGGCAAACAGGTTGTATGTTGTATGTGTGAGAATGACAGAAAGTGAGGATAAGATGCAGAACACATGATTCTGACTGTCGTAATAAACACAAAACAAAAATATTTAGAGTTCAGAAATTCATTGCTGTCATCATCCCTGTGATACGACAATTCGACAATTTTTTTTTGCAGTGCTTTTGTCATCTCGAATTAAGTTAAGACACACAGTTGACTGCCAGCTAACCCTAGGTAAATACATAATTTAATTTGTTTTTGTCATTTGTATAAAATAGTCAATAGTTTTATATCGTCGATTGTTGACATTTGTTGATTATTCCTCCATCCCCAAGCACCAAGCGAAAGGTATATTGTATATAATTGATCATTTAAAAGGTGACTGCCGACTGACTGCGACATGACATACATCATCAATCATACAACATAGCTGATTATTATATTATTCACATTCGATCATTGACAAATTGTCAATGAATTTTGTTTAACCTGGCCTGTGGCCTGATATTTTTGACCTTCTTTCATCTTTCATCTTTCTATTTCATGAGTGATGAGTCATGAGTAGTTGGTTACTGGTAGTGGATATTAAAAATTAAGTAATAACAATAAAATTGATAATGAATGGGATGTATCAATGGACGAAGTTTGGAATTAGTTTCGAAGTATTTTAAAATGTAAAACTAAATTAAGATCTCCATCCGGGAAAATTCTCACGTTCAAAGTTCAGCCTTGAAGGAAAGCGTATTTATCGTAACGTCCATCCAACCATTTCAGATTTACAATCAATGAGCAAGGTCAGCAATCAGCACTCAGCACTAACTGGAGTCAAGTAAAGCGTAAGCGTAAGGAGAAACCGTCAATTGTTGATTTTGCAAGAGAGATCTGAACAGGTAATCCTAATTCCCATTTTTTATATTGTTGATAGTGACATTACGAAACGAAAGGCCAATTTATCAATTTGATTATTGATGAGTTTTTTTTATAATGCCAATTAATTTCAAATGTATCCTAATTTTTGTAGATTTCAGCCAGCACCCGTGGAAATGGGAAAAGTCAAAGAAAGGAGGCGAAGCAGTTCAGGCCCATCTTCGAAGCCAGATAAAATGTACACTTGTGTACACTGCGGTCACCTGTCGCCTCACATTTATAAAACTTATGCATTGTCCAGCGAAAATTTAATGAAGCTTTTGGAATGTGTAAGCGAATGATAGTTATGTAAATGACTTTTTGTCGAAATTAACAAGCTTAACATTTTAGTTTTTATTTTAGAGGAAATGTGGAAAACTGGTCGACAAGTATATTGAATACGATGTGATAATTGTTGCAGTAAATCTTCTCCTGCTTCATCAGCCAGCTTATCGTCATGTGCTACTTAACGATCCATTTAGTGTAAGAAGAAGTAAATCTTAAAATACCGTAGGCGTAGTTAGTATATCAATATGTAGTTCTAATGAAATATTTTTATTCATTTTTTAATTAGTCGTTTTGGAAGCTGGGAATAATTTTTCCTTTCTGTGAAGCCTATTGTCACTGGTGTTTTCAGAAAGGAATGGAAACTTCTCCTAATCGGGTGGATTTCTATGAGTTAGAAAACGACTTCTATCGCGTATTACTACGTACGGCAATTGGTGCGGGTGTATTTCATTTATTCATCTTGATAACTGCCTTCATTCGGTCTTGCTTGTTTCGAAATATGGTTCGCCAAAATTTTTCGTACATGTCAGTATTGAAGGGGACATGTATGTGTGGATTTTATTCTGTGTTTGAGCTCGTGAGTTTAGTTTGGTCTTTCAAGAGAATGGACTCTCAATACGTTTTCATTTATGGTATACAATGGTTTACAAATGTTCAAAGTTATATTGGTAAGAGAACTGTTATTCAGTGATTCTATTACATTTGACAATAATCATGTATGTACACACAAAGGTGTCTCAGCTAATTATTCTAATATTTTTTCAGCCACAACAACTGCTTCATCACCGACATCGTACTTAATCGTTGGAATTGCAATCGGACTTAAACTTATTGCGTTACAACTGTTTGATGAGCATGTTCCAGTTTTAGATTTTTAGCCTTGGTGGAGTTATGGGTGGGATTTTCATAACATTATTACGTTATTACATACATGTAGTCTATCTGTTATTGAAAGTAAATTATTGTGATCTCAAAAAATACTTGTAAATAAATAAAAGAGGTTAGTTTAATCTACTTATCATGTTCCAAATATCTACAATTTGACATTTATTAGCATGTTACCTTCATTGACTAATAGATTTATACAAAAAATACACATTTGCAAACCTAATACTCTGACATTGGCATTTGCAAGTATTTGAAAAAAGTTTTAATATTATTGCTGTCTTTACAAATAGATCCAAGACCTTACTGAAGCGCAATGGAAGCCGGAGATATGCCCGAATTACTACGTCCAATAGCGTGGATAATTGGGAAATGGGTATCGAAAGAGGGAAGTGGAAAATACCCTACTATCAAAGATTTTCGCTACAATGAAACTTTAGAATTTCGCCGATGTGGCATGCAGCCTTTAGTTTCCTATTCTGGATCGTCTTCGCATATTGAGAAAGGGAATCCCATGCATCTTGAAAATGGATTTTTGAGATCCCGAGGCAATGGTCAAGTCTCCTTTATGGTTGCACATAATTTTGGTAAGTATTATTTATATTTTATAATGTTTTTATGCAGTTGTATTACTAGCAGGCTATGATTTTATTTCGATGTCATCTCATTTATTGCTTCAGGGCTTACGACTTTGGAAGAAGGAGAAATTAATGGAAAAGAAATGCAGTTGAAATCTCAATCTATAAGCAGAATGACGGGGGCTAAAGATCCTTCCGTGACTGAGGTATACAAAATACGAATGTTTTGAACCTGATTGTGCGTTATGTAATTTGATTGTCTTGTGACGTAATAGCATTTACAAGAAAACACTCTGAAAGGTTTTGCGTGTTATATATTTTTTTTGGATGATGATTGCAGATTGACAGAGTCTTCACTCTGACTGATGAGAACACATTGGTCCAGAAGCTTTCCATGAGAACTTCAACTACAACTGTGATGACAGAACACCTTGTTGTAACGTATA